>JAQSVH010033469.1:0-10415 GCA_029448705.1 Adansonia digitata | reverse complement strand
AAATCTCATAGACGCATAGAAAATTCCCACTTTTATTTGGGTACATTTCCTTGGTTCATGATTAAACCTCTCTATAAATCGGGGCACGATTCAAAATGTTTTTATTGAAATTTAAATTAAATTAAGTCCGGATTGATCCAATAACATGTTTTATTGTGTAAACAAAAATAAATATTAAAAAAATATTTTTATATTTTTATAATAATAATACTAATTCGAGTCAAGTTATATCTAATTATTAAAATTTTTATACAAAATTCGATCTTTGAACAGCTCTATTAATCATGTATGTCAAATTGCCATTAGAATAAGCCAAGTAAAATGCAAAAGGTGTAGTGGAAATTGGCTTGTTTATATACGAGGGCCTAAGCTTTTTAGCTATCAAAATCTTCCAAGATCTGGTAATTGAACCTTTTAATTGTTATTTATTTAGTAGATGCTTCAAATGAAAATAACATTCAACTATCACAAAAAAGACCCAATTTTTTTATAAAGAATTTGGAATCAAGTGAAGGAAAAATAAAATAAAATCAACCCAAAAAAAAAAAAAGTAATAGGGGGGAAAAAGTTGATGAAATAATGTGTGGCCTACCATGTGGAGAAGTGACATACTATGGGACACAAATATATTTTCTTTATTTTTTTATCAATTAATGTTAAAAGTTAATTATTAACATTTGCAGTGAGTAGACCTACCACCTCAAAAGAAAAATTTGTCACTTATAAATTAGGTAAATGATTAAAGTAATGAATATACATATAAATTAAAATATTTAAAAAAAGGCTAGTTGAAAAAAATTTTAAAAATTAAAAAAGACTACTGTCAAAATTTGATATCATATTATATTATTCGAATCAATTATCTTTAAAACTTAATAAAAAAATTCAACCGTTGTATTTAAGTTGCTTCGTGTAATATAAACTAAATAAATTTTCTTTTTTCTTTTTTTTTTTTCCCCCAATGTCTCCTTTGTTGACCAAGAAATGAAGATAAAGAGCCTTAAATAAGCATATTCCCCATCATTGTCACAAAATATTGTTATGGGGCTACACGAAGGAAACATAAAATTATCAAGACATTGACTTGTTGAAATGTTGTTTTCAAAAGAACAATTAAAAAAAAAATTAGTAAAACTATTATTTTGGTAAATGGAAAATGTTGAATTGTCATATGACAGTGTAGCTGTAATTTCCTTTAGCTGAGTTGTATCCATCGTGGTGGAGTCACAGAGACATAGTTCTTCATCCTTTACAGCTAAACAAATTAACCAAAATTTTCTGTATCGACGGTCGAAAAAAATTAAAATCACAATAATAATAATAATAATAATAACGTCACCTTGTAATTGTTATGTATGTTCATGATATCGGTTGATGCATTTGGATGGACAGTGGAATGGGTGCATGAACCCTAAGTTGAGTCCTTTTTATTTAGAGTCCAATGAAAATAAGCTCAGGTAGGAATGTGGTGCAGTTGGAAGTCACATTATCCAAATTCGTGAATATCATTTTTTCTTTAACAAAAAAAAAAAACAATTGTATCCCAAGTTCATCAAATATGTTTCAAGACAAGAATATTTTAAAGGAAACCGACCCCACAATGCACTTCCAAATACACACTTAAACCACTCAGCTTAGCATTTTCATTATGACAAAGGACTCAATTCCACATTGTTGAGACTTTGAGGCTTGTGTCTAATCCAGCAAATATGTTTTCACTATCCTAATGGCTGGATCTGGAAACAAATTGCTCTTATTTATATCTGGTGGAATGGAAATTTATTCCTTAATTTGAAATCAAGAAACTTTGAGACATTGCTGTTCTTATATGTCACATATCTCATTTATGTTGGAAACGCATGAAAACTTAAAGTTCTTCAACACCAAAATGATAGGGGGACTGATATACATTGGCAGCAATCTTTAATGGAGACATCCAACAATACTCATGAATGTGATGTTAAAACAAATTTCTGGATACATTAGAGGAACAAAATCGAAATTTTCGGGATAACTATTAAAATGGTTGATGGAAAGGATTCTAGTTCTGATCTTGAAATTCAATGAACAATATGTACAATGTATGAAAATGACAAAGAAAATGCAAAGATCACCTAAACTAAGAGAATTTTCCAAGAGAATTAGTACTATATCATCACGGAAAAGAAAAGAAATTAATAGTAGTTTGATTGGGGTGACTTTAACTTAAACTGCAGTCACAAGCCAAAATGTAACGTGAGAAGAAATGGCAAGGAGGAACCAAGAGACGAAGGCCAATAAAATTGAAGCTTTGAAATAGGTGCATGCAATTTGAGGTGATCTGCAGTAATCCAAGTCTCTTGAATACAGAACTGTCACTCCAGCAGATGAGCAAGCAGCTACAGGAGATAAAATGGCAGTCACCTGCATTTATCATTCATTAACCAGTTAGATTATTAAAATGAATTGAATATTGATGACTCTTAGATGTTCATGCTGAGAACTTTGGAGGTCCTATTGCAAATTATTCATGGAAGTACCAGAACCAGATAAAATTTTGACAAACTATGTTTTTCAATGGAGATAAATAAACAATAGGAGAAGCAGTAGCAACTTTTTACCATTCACTAAAACATTCAGAACCTTTGAAATTAGCAGTTAGCTATGGCAAGTATAAAACGAAATTCAAGAGCAATGGATCCTGCAATGTCAGAACAATGGATCTTTGAAATGAAATGAAATTAGCACCGTAAAGAACTAAACTTCCTTCCGAGAAGTGTTAGAACAATGAACGATGTGATATAAAGCGCTCTTCTCTCCTTGCAAGATCCATTGTTCTAACCCTTCCCAAAAAGAAGTCTGGCACTTTAAGGTGCTTGAATTTCATGTGCAGTCGCAGCAATAGCAGAAATCCTAAATTTAATTGGATATGGCCCTGAAAGGTGTCCGAGACACGGAAAAGAGCAAAAATGCAGAAGAAGCGGCGGCCGACGGCGGAGGTAATCTTTTGGAGCTTTTGAATCAGGGAAAACGAAGAAAAACTTGAAAGATATCAAATTTTCAAGCGATTCGGAGCAACGGAAGAAGAATTTTTTAGTGTAGGAATCACAGACTTCGAACGTCGATCTAGGTTTTTCAAGACTTTTTTTGAAAAAAAAAAAAAAACTAGTTGGATAGATATAAAGAGGAGATTAAAATAAGTGATCTGACAAACTTTGGTAAAATTTCCTCAACCGCTAGCGATAACAGTGACAATCATTGACTGTTAAGGTGGCATCACGGTGCCGGTTTCAGTCCGCCGAAGTTTTAGAAAGATGAAGAGAAGTAAAGAGAGAAACGACAACAAAACGAAGAAAGACGGCGCAAGAAGAGAGGTAACAATAATAATAAAAAAAAGGCTAGGGTTTTTGTCTAACTGGGCTCCAGATTTTTAACAAGCCCATACTACATTTTAAAAGAACTTTTATATAAGCAATGAATAAAAATAATTTTAGCCCAATAAAAAAACTACTTAAATTTTCGGAATCCTAACTAAATAATTCATATGTATTATTAATTTTATAGATAAATATATATAAATAATTTTTTATTATTGTATTCTATTACATTTATGTTCTCAATTTTTTAAAAATTATTATATTATTGTATTGATATTATATCACAATCATATTACGTATTTTAAATATCGTGTTTGAAAATATTACATATATTTTTTAATAAAAAATTTAAATATTAAAATTAATATTAAATATATATTTAAAAATAATTATATAAATTAATTAAATTAAATATAGATAATATTGAGTTCGTAGCGATTGTATAGATTAGATTGTATGGTGCTAGAACATGCCTCTTTAATAAGAGTTTTAGGACCGGTGGCGCAATCGTACCAATACAAGCAAAAAGTATTTATAATCCCACAGTTAATTAAGAATTGAGATGCAATAGTGGTAGGCAGCAAAAATTAAAGTGGATAGGTACTTCCAAAAGGGTACATATAATGGAGCCAAAAATGAAATTAATTTTTGTGGTCCAATCCAAGGGCAGCAATTATTGTGGATATTGTTTCAAAATCAACAAGTTTTTATTCTTTATTTTTTTGGGGGCCCAAATTTGATTACGAATCAATTTCCTTTCCAATGTCATGTCAAATAAAGTGGGAGTTAGGGATTTTGTTTTTGTTTAATGGTGGTGGTGGTGTCTCTAACCAAATATAATGGTTAATTAAGTTAGGTATTTGGTAATTCTAATAGTAATTATCTAATGATCATTGAAGTTTGAAATTAAATAAAAGAAGTTATGGTATTAAATTATTAATGTAATGCTTGAATCTTGTTCAATTTCAATAATTTGATTTGGTATATTTCATATGATAGTTTTTTATATAAAAATGAAATAAAATAATTTTGATTTTAATAACACAACCTTAAACTTTTAGGTTCTTTTTAGAGATTGCATCTTCTTCTCTCAATTTCTTACCTAATCTTTGATTTCGTCAAACTATGTGGCAAGAATCTCATAGAGGCATAGAAATTTCCCACTTTTATTTTGGTACACATTTCCTTGGTTCATGATTAGATTAGATTATGGTTTGAATTTTTTTTAAGTTTGAATTGGATTAAACTCGAGTTAATTAATAACTTATTTTATTATTTAAATAATATTAAAATATTATTTTTTTATATTTTATAATTAAATTTAAATAATTTTTAATAATAAATAGTACATTAAATTAT
Source organism: Adansonia digitata (assembly GCA_029448705.1). Classification (NCBI taxonomy): domain Eukaryota; kingdom Viridiplantae; phylum Streptophyta; class Magnoliopsida; order Malvales; family Malvaceae; genus Adansonia; species Adansonia digitata. The sequence continues at coordinate 5,700 of JAQSVH010033469.1, read as the reverse complement.
ATTCAATTATTAAAATCTTTATTCATGATCCAATCTTTGAACACATCTATTCTATATTCATGATGCATGCCAAATTGCCATTAGAATAAGCCAATTAAAAAGCAAAATAGTGTAGTGGAAATTGGGGGGTTATTATTTTATGAGGGCTTAAGCATTTTAGCTATCAAAATCTTTCAATATCTGATAATTGAACCCTTGAATTGTTTATTTATTTAGTAAATTCTTCAAATGAAAGTAACATTCAACTCTCTCAAAAAAGACCCAATTTTTTTTTTCTAGAATTTGGAATCAAGTGGAGGAAAAAAAATCTATATAAACTCAACAGAAAAAAGTATAAATGGAAAAAAGTTATGAAAGAATTAAGAATATGTGGCCTACCCACGTGGAGAAGTGACATAAAATGGGGCACAAATATATTTTCTTTATCTCTTTTTTATTATTAATTAATGTTAAATATTAATTTATTAAAAATTGCAGTTGGTAGACCTACCACCTTAAGGAAGAACAAAAAATAGTAGAAAAACCCGTGCACAAACGTAAGTTGCGAAGCAAATGAATTTTAAATTGGACGATGAATTATTTTCGATGTTAAAAATATAAGAAATGATTAATTATTATATTTATGATTTAATAAATTTCGGATAAATTTTAATATATAAATTGGATTGTTAATGAATTTGTACGTGAATTTAAACGTAAAAAAAGTGATATATTAAAAAATATTTTTGAAATTTGAACTAATATCATGTTATATTATTGAGACAGATTATGCTAAAAACTTAAGTTAATAGAAAAAAAACATAACAATTATATTTAAGTTTCTTCACTTAAAACAAACTAAATAATTTTTTTCTTTTCTCTTTTGCTGACCAAGAAAAGAGGATAAAGAGCCTTAAATAAGCATATTCCCCATCATTATCACTAATATTGTTACGGGGCTATAACAAGGGAACATAAAATTATCAACACATTGACCTGAATTTTAAAAAAATTAGTAAAAAATTTTATTGGTAATGGAAATTGGAAAAACGCTCAATGTCATATGACAGCATAGCTGTAATTTCCTTTAGCTGAGTTGTATCCACCGTGGTGGAGTCACGGAGACATAGTTCTTCATCTTTTACAGCTCAACAAATGAACCAACCCTTTATCGAAAAGAATTAATATCATAAAATAACGATGATAATATTTCGTTATAATCATTTTATATCTACTATTTATATTCATGATATCAGTCAATGCATTTGAATGGGTGGTGGAGCGTTGACGTGGGGTGCATGAACCCTCAAGTTGAGTCCCTTTGTACATTGGGCCTAAGGGTCCAATTCACCCTCAAGTTCAGTCGTTTTATCTACTGGGCCTAAGGGTCCAATGAAAACAACCTCCATTGGGATGTAGTGTAAAAAGACTACTATTTCAAAAAGAAAAACTAGTCAATGAAGACCCTCCATGGATTCGCCTTTACAAGCCCCAGCTAAAGTTGCAAAAATAAGAGCTTGAATCCCACTTGTAAATAATCCAAGGAACATGACAGGTATAGGAACAACTGAAAGTACTAAAGAAACAAGAACAACAACTACTAATTCATTAGCTAATATATTTTCGAAAAGTCAAAAATTAAGTGATAAGGGTTTTGTGAAATCCTCTAAAATGTTAATGGGTAAAAGAATTGGAGTTGGTTGTAGTTGGAAATCATGTTACCCGGGAGTGAATGCCATTTCTTTAAAATTTTTGGAGAAACCGAGCTACGCAGTGTGTTTCCAAACACACACTTAAACAACTCTGTTTAGCATATTCTTTATGATAAGGAACTCAATCCCACATAGTTGAGATTTCGAGGATTGTTCTAATCCTGCAAATATGTTTTCACTATCCTGATTGCTGGATCTGGAAAAAAAAAATTGATCTTATTTTATATACGGTGGAATGGGAATTTCTTCCTTAATTTGAAATCAAGAAGCTTTGAGACATTGTAGTTCTTATATTTCATGTATCTCATTTCTGCTCGAAATGCATGGAAACTCGAAGTTCTTCAACACCAAAAATGATAGGGAGACTGATATTAATTGGCAGCAATCTTTCATGGAGACATCCAAAATATTCATGAATGTGGTGCTGAAACAAATTTCTGGATGCATAGAGGAACGAAATCGAAATTCTCGGGATAACTTTTAAAATAGTTGATGGAATGAATTCTAGTTCTGATCTTCCAAATTCAATGAACAATATGTACAATGTATGAAAATGACAAAGAAAATGCTCAGATCACTTCAACTATGAGAATTTTCAGGGAAAATTAGTACCACTTCATCATGGAAAAGAAAAAAAAAGCAAACAAATTAATAGTATTTGATTTGATTGGGATCACTTTCACTTAAACTGCAGCCAAAAGCCAAAATGTGACATGAGAGGATATGGCAAGGAGGAACCAAGCGATAAAGGCGAATAAAATGGAAGCTTTGAAATGGGTGCATGGAATTTGTAGTGATTTGCAGTAACCCAAGTCTCTTGAATACAAAACTGTCACCCCAGCAGATGAGCACGCAGCTGCAAGAGATAAAATGGCAGTCACCTGCACTTATCATTTCAACAGTTAGATTATTAAAATAAATGAACAATTATCACACTTAGATGTTCATGCTGAGAACTTCGGAGGTTACATTGTAAATCATTCACGGAGGTACCAAAATCACTAAAACATGCAGAACCTTTGAAATTAGCTGCATCTAAGTATGAAATGAAATTCAAAAGCAATTGGTCTTGCAATGTCAGCACAATGAATCTTGAAATGGAAATGAAATGAAATTAGCATCGCAAAAAGCTAAACTTCCTACTGAGAAGTCTTAGAACAATGAATACTGCGATATAAGATGCGATTCTTTCCTTGAAGATCCATTGTTCTAACACTTCCCAAAAAGAAGTTTGACAATTTACGGTGCACTTAAATTTCATTTTTGCAATTGCAGACGGCCGAGGACGGAGGATGATCATTTGGAACTTTTGAACAATTGAAAAGGAAAGAGCAAGAAGAAATTGAGACATATGCGATTTGGAACAACGAAAGAAGAGTTCTAGGAAGCACAGACTTTGAACGTCGATCTAGGGTTTTCAAGACCTTTTTCCAAAAAAAAAAAAAAAGACGAATTGGATAGAAATAAAGAGGACATTGAAAGGAGTGATCTGAAAAGTTTTGGAAAATTTCGTCGCAGACGAGCAAAAGAAGGTGACGGTCATTGACGGTTGAGGGTGTGGCACAGTGCCGGTTTTTTTTTTCCGCCGAAGTTTGAGAGAGATGGAGAGAAGTAGAGAGAGAAAAGAAAGAAAATGAACAATAAAAAAGAAAGAACTGACGGCGCCAAAAGAAAGAAGAGAAATAAAGGAAAAAAGAAAAACTAGGGTTTTTGTCTAACTGGGCTCCAGATTTTTTTTAAAAAGTCCATACCACATTTAAAAAGTTTTTATATAAATAACGAATCATATAATTTTAGCCCAATAAAAAACTAATTATATTTTTGGACTCTTAATTATATAATTCACATATATTATTAATTTTTTAGATTAAAAATATATAAATAATTTTTTATTATTGTATCCTAAAGTATTTATATATTTTTGTTTTAAAATTTATTATATTATTATATTCATATTATATTATATTCGTATTATGCATTAATAAATTTTCATTAAAGAAAGCAAATTTAGATAATGTCGAAGATGAATAGTATCATCAAAGAGTCTTACTCACGTAAGTATAATCAATAATATTCGCAAATTGTTTACCTCTTTTAACTATGTTTAAAATCCTTATCCCCAAATTGAAGATCAAGAAAATGTCAAATATAATACCCCATCGTCTTTACTAGTACAAGATAAGATTTATGAGAATAGCAACAACAGTTCCCTTGTTTATATATATAATATATATAAAAGATAATTATCTCGTAGGTGAAGTTTTTTAATTTTTTAAGTAAAATTAAAAAATTATCATTTATTTTTATTATATATTTTAAAAAATAAATAAATAGTTTATTATTTATTTAAAAAATAAAAAATATATGATAATTTTTTAACTTTGATTATAAAATTAAAAAAACTTTAAAATTGATGTATCAAAATATATATATATATATATAATTAGAGAGATTTAGTTATGATTAAAGGAGTAGATAAACAGAAAGAAAACCTTGTGGTTTCTTGGAAGAACATCATTACTTTTCACCAGCTTTTAGTACAGTCGGATTGAAATTTAGTGTTAACAAGTTCCTTCTTTTTTATCTTTTAATTTATGTTTAGGGGGATAGACATTCTTCGGACTTGGGCAGACGTCAGACATGAATGCATAGAGTTATTATGGAAAACAAAATCCGACATCAGAAAGTAAAATTCTGAAAGAGGGAACTTAAATTTATTTACCCAATCACCAACAACAAACAGGCTTACTAAGACAGGACTCCGCAGGTTTGTCTTTGACCTCAGAGCATGGAAATCAAGACATGCAAGTCCAAAACTCCACAAAGCTTGAAGCCCCATTGATGCAATCAAATAGCTGAAAACCCAAAACAAAGATCAGAACAGTTAACAGTGAAACATGAATGACAGACAAACAACATTGAAAAGCACGACGCCATTTCTGGCACACTTTGCTAATAGATAAACAACTTTGAATGTCACCTAGAGTTTGCTGAAGAACTGCAAAGACCAGAGAAGTTTCATGTTTAAAAAAAGAAAAGAAAAAACATAGATTACAAATCAAGTTGACCTTTCAGAGGTAACTAATTATGGAAGAGTCAGGCCAATGAGGGCAACAATGGGTTCTTCAACAGATTTAAGGTCTATGGTTTGTTTATTGGGAGGGAGCCATTGCAATTGGTCATTCACATAAAAACAGAAGGCAGAGGGAGAACTTAGTTCTTTGTTTCTACAATAATGGGACACTTAGAACAAAGTTGAGGCTAAAAAGTATTAAGCTCTACCATCAAAAGCCCCTTGTCTCCAAGCCTGTCGGATACATCTCCGGTGGAGATGGAAAGAAAATGAGGGAGAGCATGATATGATCTTAATTGGTTCTTTTAAAGCATATTTTTTCCTGCCTCTTATTATTATTATTTTTTTTGAAGGATCTATATTTTCGAGAATAAAGATATGATCCTTCAAATATATAAAAACTTAAAAAATTGAATATACTTATATTCGATACATAATCTGAGTACATAGCAGTTTAGTTTTGCCTTAGCAATGACATAATCTTTACATAATCTGAGTACATAGCAGTTTAGTTTTGCCTTAGCAATGACATAATCTTTTCAAGTTTCCAGCTACAATTCACATTACAGTTTAAAAGGATACTTCCTCTAAACTTATTAGACTTGGTTGTTGCTCATTGGTTTCACTGTATACATTCTTTTTGAGTTTTCTGGAACATTTATCTTGTAAAGCATTCCATGTAAAATTTTCAAAAACCCAAGTATGCATATGAACTAGTTTTTTCAATGAAGAAAAATAAAACTATTAAAGAAACAAATAAAGCAAATAAATGGTTCAAAAACAAGTAGTTAATCAACAGTTTAGCATAAAAAAAGCAAGTTATAAGAATCAAATACCGATAATCATCAATCCATATAGAGAAAAATAGATTAAAAAAATACCAGAAGGCAGTGGAGTTAAAAAAGCCATGAGCTGAAACCATGACTCCAATTGAAG
>JAQSVH010033437.1:0-10416 GCA_029448705.1 Adansonia digitata | reverse complement strand
ATAAGTCAAGAATCCGTACATTCTCATTCTCATCACACCGCCAAAGAATAGTCTTAATCAAGAAGACATTTCTAAGTCAAGAAAATATTTTAAGCCGTGTGCATTCTCAGATCCGCGAGGATCCACCCTGGGGTACATTGCGACAATATGCACTTGAAATAAATGCCAATGCAATGCAAAGCATATCAATAAGACTTAAAAAATTAATTAAAAGAAATCCCTTATAAAATATTGAGTCCATATCTTAGCATGATTAGACACCTTCCATTAGATTATAACAAGATACCAAAATTTCACTTGTAGAGATTTACCAGGCTATCCTCAAGATCTTTTCTACCCAAACTGCTTTAGTTATAATTAATGGTTCTCACTCAACTAAAGTTATGTTGTCTAGATGCTTACAAACTTAACCCTATGACATTAAAAGAGATGGTTAGGTGAAATACATATGATGTATTTAGGTAAAGGGTTACCACCTTGATCTAGAAGTTGTATAGAGATACAATTCGTAAACTAAATTACCTACCCAATTAGTTCTTCCATGGCTTGTTAGGCTATCCCCAAGGTTATGTAAGAAAGAAAGGGTCCTAACTCATTAAAAAGATTCAAATGTTTAACTTCTCATATTATAATTGAAGGCTATAATTATGCAAAACTAATGAGGAATAATCATATTAGTTTTAAAACATGACTAAATGATTATCTTATGTATGTTATTGATATTAAATATATTTTGAAATTCGTATGGAATATAAACAAGAAGTATGACTTCTAATTTATCACTACTTAGCATACTGGATGTTAAAAAGTTAACTGGGCCAAATTTCATTGATTGGCTATGCAATGTTAAAATATTTTAACACAAGAGCTCATACCCTACAAGCCCAAACCTGATGTTTCTTAAGAAAAAAATATTCTTATCGAGTTCATAAAATGATCTCACACAGGCCACATGTGTGATGATAGCTAACATGGCACTCGAGCTCTAGAAGCATCATAAAGGCATGGAATCTCCAGACATCATCCTAAACTTTAGAGAACTATTTGATAAGGAAAGGTGCATTGAAAGGTTTAACATCTCAAAGGAATTGTTCCAAACAAAGATGTCTTAAAGTACACCTGTTAGAACTCACGTGCTAAAGATTAATGGCTAGATCACCCATATTAAATAGTTAGGTCTATTGATGCATAATAAGTTAGCCATTAATCTAGTTCTTTCTTCTCTACCTCCAAGTTTTTCATAATTTGTGTTAAAGTTCAACATGAATACCTATAGACATCCTTTTTGAGATTGCTAAACATGTTGTCTATGCAGAAAAGCCTTTCACCACCAGAACATTGTCAACTTGGTTACTTTTACTTTAAAGAAAACCAAGAAGAAGAAAAGGAAAAAAAATGGATAAAAAATGGTTCAAAGAGTTTGAAGCCATCTAGTAGAGTGAAGAATAAGGATGGAACTAACAAAAGCACATGTCACCATTGTGAAAAACTTGGTCATTAGAGGAGAAACTGCAAAGAGTACCTTGAATCAGGTAAAGACAAAAAGCATAAAGGAGTTTATACTTCAAGTATAAATTCAAAAATTTATTTACCTTCCTTTAGTACATTATACCTGATTATTGGTACTAGACATGTCTAACATATTAGAGGGACCAATGATAAAGATAAGGAGAAGGATAAACAAAATGGAAAATTGAAAAGGAAGGTAGCTCGAATGATATGGATCAAGGTTATGCCTCTATGTATGGAAGTTATTGCGAATTTTTGTTTTATGATTTATTACTTTAAACATTGGATGTTTAAGTTTTTAGTTTAATGGATTGATTTTTAGGAAGTTTATTTTAGGATAAATGTTTTGAACATATATCTTATGCTAGCATATAGATGACATGATTTTTAATTTCCTTTATTTAATAAATCTTAGTAGAATTATTCTACATCACGGTCTATCAAATTATACCAGTTGATTAAATTAAGCCAAATTAACTTAAATCTAAATCTTGTTAAGATTGAATTCAATGCAAAAGTTCTTACACATACTATAACTAGTGGGAGTATTCATGAACTATTAAAAATTAATATTCATGAAAATGTAAGACTAAGTGGGATGAATCATGGGATATTAAAAGTTAATAGACACGAAATAGTGACAAACTAATGTTATATATACTTGGATGTAATTTTGGAAAGAGTTCCAAACTAGAGAGATTACATATTTATATCTATAAGCATAAAGTAAATCATTTCATTATAGGCTCATGAAAATAATTTATTTTGGATTATAGCTGTCAAGCTAATTGAATTGATTCGAATAGCTATAAGAAAATTAAGCCATATGATTGAAATCAAAGTCTAATTATGATTTAAATAGTTTTCTGACTCGATAATAGAGATTATCAAAAAATGAATTGACATATTTTCCAATAAGTAGACACTAAGAACAATGCAATTGCTTCAAGTGCAAGTGGGAGATGTTAGTGTATGCCCTTAAACCTATTGATTAGGACATGGGATACATGGTCAAATAACTGCATACAAGTTACTAAGTTACAGTAACATAGGTTTTCCTTCATGTAAATGGTGTGACTGACATTCATGCCAACACTAACTGGATAAAGCCCTTAAAACACAATGGCCTTGCAAAGTTAGTACACCAATTATGACACTAAGATCCTTATACATTAAAGCACCATTTCTAAAAATGTTTATATTCATTGGATTGTCAACACAAGGCATTGACAATATACAAAACTTAGTATATGCTAAGCCTCCATGCTTGGGATATATGCAATCCTTTGATCGCATAGAGGTTGAAGTATACGAGATACTTAGGGATACCAAATGTGTGCTTGTTTTATGGAGACAAGTTCACTGCACGTGACTCGAATGAGAACTCTATTCAATATAAGTCAGGTGCCAAATGAATATGTTCTCATGTGCCAATCATGTGTAATAGTCCTTGGACATATGATAGTAGGTTATCTTGTATAAGGAGTATTATGCCATGCTAAGCCTCCATGCTTGGGATACATACAATCCTTTCATCTGATAGAGGTTAAAGTATACAAGATACTTAGGGTTAGCAAATGTGTGCTTGTTTTATGAAGATAAGTTCACTGAACATAGCTCGAATGAGAACTCTATTCAATATAAGCCAGGTGTCAATTGAATATGTTCTCATGTGCCAGTCATGTATAATAGTCCTTAGACATGTGATAGTAGGTTATCTTGTATAAGGAGTGTTATGCTGTGATTCCATCATGAATGAGTCCATAATAGATGATGCTTATGGTAGAGAGGTTTTAGGTATACTATGAATGATATGGTAGATGAATGAGTAATCCAAAGAGGATTCAGCACTTTGAGTGACATTAGAGACATATCTCAAATGTCCTCAACTATGGTTAATTGAATTAAGTCTTTGACGAGAGAATAAATAAATTACAAGGAATAGTTCCTTATAGATCCATGAACATTAACCATGAGTTGTAAGAACTAATATAGATAGAGGTTTGAGTAGACATTGCACCATGCTTATCCTCAATTTAGGATATATGGTGAAAGGACCATGCTACAGTAGAATGATGGTTACTGAAGGGTTTTGTAAGGTCACACTAACTCTTTAAAATTTAGGTGGTCAAGATAGGTTACTAGATCCCGTTCTCAATCTATGAACGTGATTAATAAGATTATTTATGTTCACTGCCAACATGTTAGCAGCGTAGTGGATCACACACAATAAGGTAGTTCTGTTAGATTAAATTTAGGATTTAATTAAGTATAACTTAATTAAATAAAAGGTAATTTATATGAAAGACTTAATTGAAAAGTTCAATTATTTGAGACAAAATTAGATTTGTGAAATCTTGATTTTGCCTATCTAATTAAGACATTAATTATAATAAGATTGTCTTCTTTAAAAAATGTTTAAATTAAGACATAAAATGCAAAGGTGGACAAACACTGGTTCTAGTTGAAGTAGGATTTTAGCTAGATTTAGAATTTGATTGGGAATCAAATATCCTATCTCAATAATTTATTTATTATCCCTACAAATATTATTATAATATTAATTGTTGGATAATTAATATTAAATAATAGTAAAATTAAGTTAAAAATAGTTTTTAACTAAATTAAGGATTTTATAATGATAAAATCTATAGAAATATATGTATTCTAGCTAAATTGTATTTCTAATTTATTTATTTAACTTTATAATTATTTGATAATTATTTTTATTAAATAAATATTATTTATTTAGAATGAATAAAATTGAACTGAATTCATAGAAACATGAGTTTGGCCCAAAAACCCCTATATTGCACTATTACCCATGCTTATGGCCAAGCTTGTTAGGTTGGTTTAATTGGCCTAACAAAGAAGGGTAATTTATCCAATATGAATAGAAGGTTGTCTAACTATTTAATTAACCTAAAACAAGGAGAATAAGTTAAACTTGTTTTGGGAGTTTTAACTAGGTCATAACTATTCCATTTTAAATCCAACTAGGAGTAGGAGTAAGCTAGTAGGTATAGATATGATGGCCTAAAGGCATTAAGAGAGCTTTTTAACCTAACATCAAGAGACCTTTTTTACCTAATTTGAGATAGGAAGCTACTGAATACTTTTAAGAGATTATTTTTTATCAAAAGAATTTAGTTTTCTCAAATAATATTTTAACCTACATAAGAACCCTAGTTTATGCAATCTTCTCAAGAGTATTTATGCTAACTTAAACTTCTTTCATTCTCCTTTCTTGATTCTTGATTGACTCAAGGTTTAAAGTTACCTTTTGGTTGAAGGTTGACAGCCCTTCTAACTATTTTGGAACAACATTAGGCCTTAAGAAGGTTTCTATAGTCACTTGTGAGGATAATTGTTAGAGGTAAGACATGTGTGTTGCTTGTAGTCTTCAAGAATCTTTCAAAAAACCAGCTTCTTAGTGTTTTATTATTTAGATTTTGACATCTAAACTTAAGGTAAGTTTTGATCATATGGATGATTAAATATTGATTTAATTTGATAAAGATTACTGCATGTAAATCTTTCCCTATAAATCTATAGGAAAGTTCAGCTATTTCTATGTTTATAATTTCCTTGTGTTTAAGTTTATGTTTTGATGATTTTAGAAATCCAATACTTACATGAGACCAAACTTAATTGAGAATGAGTTCTCCTCAATACCACCCTTATTTAGTATCCATTCATTGTGGACCCATTCATAATAGATCAAAGTATAACACTCTTTATATGAAATAACTAGGTATCGCAAGTCTGAGGACTACTTACGCAATTGGCAAATGAGAATATATTCCATAGACACTTCAGTGACTAATGCCAAATTGAATTCTCATACAAGCCATGTTCAGTGAACTTGTTTCCAAAAAAAAAGCACCCATAGCTATCTACAAGCATCCTATATACTTTAATTTTCATGAAATCAAAGATTTGTATGCATCTAATGCATGGAGGCTTAGCATATTCTAGTCTTTATGCATTGTCAATGCCCTACCGTGACAATAAGATGTCTATGAACATTTTCAAAAACATGATTTTGATGCAAAAGATCTCATCCTTGTAATGGTTTACTATCTTTACAAGGCTATTATTTTTTAAGGGCTTCATCCAATTAGTGTTTGCATGATAGTCAATCATGCCACTACATAAAGGAAAACCTTTGTCACAATAATATAGCAACACGTATATATTTAATCGACTATGTCTCCTGTGTCCAATCTAACTAATTCAAGGGCGTACACTAATAAAATGTAACCTAAACAAGTCCATTTATGGACTAAAGCAAGCTTCACAGAGTTAGAACATAATATTTGATGAAGCAATTAAAGAATTTGGCTTTAAAAAGAATCCTGCTAATCCATGTGTTTATAAGGAGATAAACAGGTAGGCAATCATTTTCTTATTGCTATATATTGATGAAATATTGCTCCTGAGAAATGACATACTTATGCTATAGATTACTAAGGTCTGGCTATCTAGACAATTCTGTATGAAGGATCTGGGAAAAGTGGCATTCATTTTGAAAATTAAGATCTATAAAGATAGATCAAAATAAATGCTTGGCTTATCTCAATCCTTGTATATCGACAAGATTCTTGAGAGGTTTAAGATGGAAAACTCCAAGAGACGGAACTTGCCTATGGTTCATGATATACATTACTCAAAAGAGATGTGTCTTAAAACATCAGATGAAATGGCATGAATGGATGAGATTCCATATGCCTTACAGTTGGATCCATAATGAATACAATGTTATATATTAGACTAGCTATATCATATGCTTTAAGTATCATGAGCAGATACCAAAGTGTTAGCTCAAAATAATGATTGAACCAAGCTTTTATAAATTTGATCACAAATTCACTTTTACAAAAATTGAAATAAATTGAAAGTAAAAAAAGAGTTGAGGGTAAGAGAAATAAATAATCAATATATAGAGGTTCAATCCTTAAACTAAGAGCCTACCTCTTCTCTTCTTGACATTTTTTTGCCAAAGTGATTCGTACAATTCACTAATGAGATTGTTAACTTTAAGGCTAAGGTATAACCTTACAACTCTATCTTTTGAGGATTAGATAGAACCTTTCAATCCTATTAAGAATTCTACCTCAAAGTTTTAAGTGTTTTCAGTTAATTTTCACACAAGCCCTTTGGGATATGAATAAAGCATTTGAAAATAATTAGTACCTTTTGTTGCTAGAAATTCAGTACAAAATAGATGAGATACAAATAAACTTGAAAAAGTACAAATTGAATACAAAAACGATGAAGATTTTGAACATTTTGAGCTTTTGATGTTCAATGCTTGATTAATCTTAGTATCTCTTACTCCTTCAATTGTTGGAAACCTCTATTTATAGCTTGAAAATGATTTATGGACTTTTAGCATTAATAAGGTTGGTGGAGGAGACTCGTTGTAGCCTCATAAACGCTGGTTTCTATTTAAACCTGTGTTGTTGTATTGATACACCACCAAGCATATTAATAACTTAATTGAAAATATGGTCATTATAAGTTGTTGTATTGATACATCAAGGTTGAATATCGATACTCATCATGTTGTATCGATACAAAGCCATTTGTATCAATACATTCAAGCATTTTAGCCAAACCTTAGCTACTACTAGGCAGTGTATCGATACCTATAGCATGAGTGTCAATACTCACTATGTTGTATTGATACATGGTGATCTGTATCCACATGTTTGAGGGTTTTAAGTATAGTATCGACACTTTGATGCATTATGTTGATACATCAATTGAAAATCCTTTGTAAAATTATTTTTCTTGGCTTGAATTTGACTTAAACATCTCTCAAAAATATTCTAAGTATAAATATGCATTTGGAACATATATTTTTGAGAAATGGAGTACATTTTTCAAAATATTTTTCAATTTAATTCAAGGAAAATACTAAGTTGGAAACAATTAAGTACAAGTTAATTTAGCTTAGGCTATTATTATTTTATTAAAATAAAGATTAATTTAAAGCTAATAAAGCTAACAATCTCCTATTTTTTCATATAACAAAACTTAAGATAAATTTGCTCATTTAAGACTCCTCTTAAAATGTTTAGAGATTAATATTGAAAAACTCTCCCTTAATAAAAGCAATGTTTTAAAAAAATTTAAAATAAGAAAATAAAGTCTTTAGGAAAATTTAAAGCTACTACACTTTAAATCCATAATATTGCCTATGATTTTCACAAATCAAGCTATAACATGTGAACATGTAAAAGTGTTCAAATCAACATGTTATTTGGTTTTATCAACATTCAACATTTTCCAAGTTCACAACAATATCATCATCATAATTAAGTTCACAATAATATCATAATATCAATAGGGCAAGAACATATTTGGCAAATTTATACCATTTCTCCCCTTTTTGTTATATCAAAACATAAGGAAGATAAATTCAAAGTAATGGATAGAATTCAATCAATATATGCAAAACCAAAGATAATTCATTAAGAATAAGGTGCTAAATATGTCCAACAAATCAAAATGTGTATGATGAAATGAAAAGATTTTCAAAAACACAAAGTCCTAAAAACTTGTGAGTGATCCTAAAACGAGCCTAATTTGACTAAGCATTATCGACTAGAAGATCCTTGGTAGGTGGAATGGTGAAGGAGCATGAGGAAAGGTAGCCAAAAAGATATGAAACTACTTGGTTAATGCCTAATGACTATGCTCGATATTAAAAAGGTCAACATCAAAAGAATTGAAGTGATGACCCCAAGAATCGAAGCACCTTTCTTATGCATCAAGACATCCCATATTGGAATCGTACATAGTATGGAAGTCCCTCGTGATGGTAATCGAGATTGAGAGCATCCAATTGCGCAAATGATGTAGGTGGTTATCCACAAGCCTTGGGAACAAAATCGACCCCTTGAATGTTATAACTAGTGAGCCCCATGTATTTTAGTCCAATATAGAGATAAGGAGATAACATGATCCAAAGGTCACAAGCAAGACCAGGACCTTAAGTTTCAAGGAAGTAGCGCAAGGCCATGCTGAGTAAGAGGCTATAACGACCGTGGACATAAAGGATAAGGTTGATAAAGATAAAGTGAGCAAGGTTTGGACAGTTAGTTTGAATCGTAATTAGCCACCAATAGTTAGAGCCACTGATTAAGGTGTGTTTGGTGTCTTAAGGGCAGAGCACATAAGAAATGATAAGATGAAGTAGGTGATCAACAGGAGGAAAAAAGATGGATTTGTTATTTGGAGTGCACATAGTGGTGGGTGTTAGACTTTCATTAGTTATACCTTTGTTCATAAAACCAATGCAGTTTTAAGGGAAGCATGGTTGACTACAAGATTGTGTCCTAAAAGATAAGATCGAATTACAATAATACGATCATGATCATCAATAACAAGTGAAACATTGCTAAAAAATTCACGAACAAGACTCTCACAAATTGAAACATTGAGAAAAATTTTTGTCCATTAAAAGGCATCAAAGTTTGGAAATAAGAATAAGAATGGATAAAAAAAAAAGAAAATCAATGACTCAACATTGTTGGATAGGCATGCAGGCATAGATTGTATTAAATCATTCATGAGCTCATGCATCTTGAAAACACAAGTCAAAGAATGATTGATTTTAGGTTGAAAGTGGTTAACGAGCAAAAGAAATGAAAGCATAGGTTGGCGAGACCTTGATAACATGTGATTTGTTTGGTTTTGGGAAGCATGATAACATGTTAAGGTGGTTGAGGAATTTTGTCAAATAGGTGGTGATAGGTCAAAATCAGAAGGTGGTTCGGACGATTAGAGGATAGGATGGATGTTGGTGAAGTGGTTTGAGTGATTTGCAAGGAATCGAATGAAGTGAGAATGAGTTCAAATAAAGTTTACGAGAGTGATGTAGGATGCTTAAGGGAGTAGGGCAGGTAAATGGTGCTATGCATAGGTTACTAGGCAAGATGGGTTGCTATAGAGGGATTGTTTGAGGAATTTGGTTACATGGGTGGTAAGTAAAGGGTTTTGATGGCAACATGGAGTATTTTTTGAATGATTTTTAAAACCTAGCATAAGAAGCATAGTGGGAAAGGATTAGGAATGAAAAAACATTTGAAAATTTAGAAAAAATTTGGATAAATTTTAAGGGTTGTGAAGAGGAAATAGCTAGGGTTTAAGTAAAGAAAATTTTCAAAGTAGTGGTTCTTAATGCTAATGGAGTGAATATTTGAAATAAAATGGTTAATTTTATGATAAGTAACTATTTTGGATTAAGAATTTTAGGAAAGGATAAAGATTAGAAGAAGTTTGTGATTGAAATGTGATTAGGTTATGGAAAACTAAGTGAACAGTGGTTTAAGGCTCAATGAAAATGAAGTTGTGTGCTTGAGGATAGCCTAAATTGATAGTTGGTTTGTATTGATACTTAATCTAAAATATCAATATAAAGAAATTCTAAGTTCTATATCGATACCGTTAACTTGGTTTTTAGACTGGAAATGATTCTTGGCTTGTATTGATACAAATTTGGTAGTATCGATACATTGTATCGATACTTAGAGTTAGGTATCAAAACATAGAACAATTTGGGTTCAATATCAACACCATGAACTAGGTCTCGAGACTAGAAATGATTTTTGGCTTGTATTGATACATATAGCTCAGTATTGTCTCATTTCTACTTATATGATATGAATTCAAACATATTTTTGATCCAATTTCTCATTGAAAAACGTTGTAAAAGCAAATTCGAACAAAGTTTTGATATCAAAATCATTTTGCATGAACAATAAATCAAAATCATTCAAGCATCAAGAGTCATACAAGATTACATCATTTATAAATAAGTAGGTATGTAAGGCTAGCTTTTCTAACCAAGCAAGGTAAACATAGTTTAAACAATATTAAGGCAATGTATCAAAATTT
>JAQSVH010033426.1:0-10416 GCA_029448705.1 Adansonia digitata | reverse complement strand
GGTATTTTTTAAGATTTTTAGAATACTTTTACATTAACCTTTATCAAGTTATCTTTTCGATGGTACCTCGCTCGACCTTTGGGACCTTAGAATTTGCCTGAGATAAAATCAAAAAGAGGGATAAAGCAATGTTATCCCTTGTTTTCAATATAGGCCTAGATTAGTTAATTTCTCTAAAATCTTACTTTGAGGCATTCAAATGCCTCCATGTGATCTCGATCTACCCCATCAGGTTAAAAGAAAAACATGTATTAATCCCCAGAAGCTTATATCAAGGCATAAGTATCATCTCTATTTTATTAATTTGCTTTAAATCAAAACTCACTTGTTTTGTCAAGAATTGTTCAAAAATGTTAGTTTGTCAAGAAATTATTAAAGTTTTATCAATTTATGTCTTTCAAGCCCGTCTTTCCAAAAATCATCGAAGTTTTCATTTGTAAGGATACTCTAACCTTGATCTTTAGAGGATACTCTAGCCTCACTTTTCAAACTTTTTTCAAAATCTAAATTTTCTCCCTCTCGAATTTCTTTGGATTTTACAAAATTTGAACTCGATTTTTATGCCTTAAGCAACAAAATAGATCTAAACATGTCTTAAAATTGTTAACTTGGTTATTTCTAGATAATCGACGACAATTATAAGATAAATTCTGATTGCCCTTCTTCTTTCCCTTTTATTACTTTATGTGATTTGCTCTATGTGATATTATTTCATTTTATCATTTTACTAACATGATGACAATTATAAGATACATTCATACCTTCTTATGTATAACCAACTCCCAATCCCAACCATTAAATCTCTAGACCGTTAAAGATAGGTTAGATGAGTGATTCATCTAGTAGTCTTCCTTTTAAATTACAAAAAGAGTCTTAATCAGAATGATACTTTCTTGTCAAAAAATTTATCATTTTTTTAAGCACTTATACTTTTATGTCACATTTGCATCTCGATCAGTGAGGATCTTTTTAGGGTTTTGTTACGATAATAGGTATAATTTCTTTGAGGTCGTTGTGATTGACAAAAAAATTTCAATATGCTCTTATAAGGTTTAACCTTTTTACTGAGCTTTTTTTATCCTTGACAAGTGCTTGTGGATTTTGAGTAGATAGGTGCCCAACTCTTTGTGGACAGACTTGATGATGCCTAGCTTCTTATGGACAAAATCAATAGATGCCTAACTCTTTATGGATAGACTCAACAAGTGCACTACTCTTTATAGACAGACTCGATAAGTGCCTAACTTTTTGTGGATAGTCTCAATAGGCATCCAACTTTTTGTGGACTGACTCAATAGGTACCAAACTCTTTTTGGACAAACTAGATAGGTATTTAGCTTTTATGGACTAAAAGGATAAATGTCTAATTCTTTATGGACTAAAGAGATAGGCGTCCAACTCTTTATAGACTAAAATGACAAGCATCCAACTCTTTATCGACTAAGGATAATTGGGCTAAGATACTTTACGCAGATAGTTTCTAATTTATAGGGTGACAAGGTCAGAAGTTTTTACTTAAGGTCCCTCAGGGCATTTCAAAAATGAGAATCTGTACCTAGGGTTCTTTGTTAGATTGGGACTTTTGAAGTCAAGAATTCGTATCAGAGAAATTATTAACTATTTCATGAATGATGCATGAAGATACAACTGTATGCCCGAATAGTGTGATACAATGATTTAGAAGCCTAATCCAACAATTACTTAGGGCATTTTAAGTTGCTCTCTATCTAAAAGCTCTATCAGGTGCTCTTTTATTCTAGGGTTCACCAGTTTTTCTCTAGATGTCTAGAAGCTTTGAATGGTTAAATTCATTTAAAAACTTATGGGCGGCCCATGATTTGTAAAAAAGGATTCCAAAAGAAATTTGATGGGCTCATTTTTTAATTTGATGATAGGGGATGCTTCTAATAGTTTGGCTGATTGATCTAAATTTTTGGTGCAAAGGTTAGAAATGGATTGTTAAACTCTACCTTTTATCTAAGGTTTGTTGCAGAGAAGGTTTTGAGCATGTTTTTAGGATGGAAAGGTTTAAAGGTAAGATTTAGTATGGTTTTGAAGTTCATTATTGGCTTTCAATCCTAAAACAATTATCCCGTAAAATTTTCACTTTTTTAATTTAATACTATGAAATGCTATTGTCAGTTTTATCCATTTTAAGGCTTTATCAAGTAAAAGATAAATATGATGCAATATCAAATGAAGATGTTGAAAAGTGCTTTGAAGAGAAACAAGTAATTGTATTTCATTCACATAGGGGAAAAATATAATTCACAAACAATTTTGAGATGTACAAGAGTCAAAGGGTGTATTTTTCAAGGCAATTATATTGGTGTATGCCCTAGACCAATTGGCTTAGATAAGGCATATAATAGTTATAATGCAAGCCAATCTCTTTAATGATTCAATGTTTTCCTTTATGTTAGCGGCATGATTGATAATCATGCAAACACTGATTGGATGAAGCCCATGAAACAAAATAGCCTTACAAAGTTAGTAATGAATTATAATGATGAGATCTTTATGCATCAAAGCTATGTTTAAAAAATGTTCTTGGTCATTGTATTGTCAAGATAGGGCATTGATAATGCATAAAGATTAGCATATCATAAGCCTTCCTATATTTGACTTATGCAACTCTTTGATCTCATAGAAGTTAAAGTATAGAGATACTTAGGGATAACTATGGGTATACTTTTATGGAATAAGTTCATTGAACATGGCCAATATGAGAACTTTATTTGGTATAAGTCACTCAAATGTCTATGGAATATGTTCTCATATGCCAGTCGTGTATATTAGTCCTCAGACTTGTGATACTAGGTCATCTTCTATGAGAAGTGTCGTACCTAGATTTTTTGAAATAGTTCCACAATGGATGAATGCGTAAAGAAGGGAATATTGGGTATGACATGAATTATATGGTGGGTAAATGAATGATCCAAAGAGGATTCACCACTCCAAGTGACATTGGAGACATATCTCATATGTTCTGAGCTTTGATTAACTTGATAAAGTCATTTACCAACACATAATGGATTTAGGAAAAATTGTTTCCCTAAATCCATAACGTTAATCAAAAGTTGCTTAAACTAATATGGATATATAAGTAGATACTACACCATGCTCATGGTTTTTTTGGGATATCAGGTGAAAGGACCAAATTACACTATGAAGCTAGTTACTTGAAGGTTTTTTTAAAGAGGTCATATTGACTCTTCCTACATACTTAGCGGCCATGATGCCTAGCTAGAGGCCAATCTTGGTCTATAAATATAAATACACTTAATTGGTCTATAAATATAAATATAATTAGGTAATTATATTTATCGAAGCTTAAAGGGTCACACACAATAAGATGATTTGTTGGATTAAAAATAGGATTTAATTAAGTATGACTTAATTAAATAAAAGGTATAATGAGGAGGACTTAATTGAATATTTCAATTAAGTATTGTTAAAAAAATAAATTAAATCTAATTAGAGATGTCTTAATCCAGTAATAGAGATAATAATTTCTTATCCAGATAATGTAGGGATATTATTAAATAAAACCAAATAATTGTATTTGAAAAATTATATAATTATTTAATAATTATTTAACTAATTATTTAATGTATTTAAATGAAGTAAAATTGTTTTACTTGGGTTAGAAATTTTAATTATGAATTAAATTATCTAACATGTAAATTTAAGGGTTGGACAAGAAGCCTTAATTATCAAGTCAATAGAGTTTAGCTGTGAATTACTCTAAGTTAGGCTTGCTAAAAGCCTAGACACATGGAATAACTATGGAATAGCTAATGGGCTAGATGCATGGAATAGCTATCTTTGGTTTGCTATTGACTAAAATATTAATAAGTTAATATGAAGACCTAATCATGCACAAGCTAATTAAAATTATTTTGATTGGGCTCCAAGAAATACTCCAAAGTGGGGCCACCTTCTAGGCATGTTAGTAATAGGCTTAGTTGACCAATAAGTCAAGCCTACCTGCCAAGGTGTATTTAAATACATTATTAAGGCTTTTTAGCTAATAAGAAGCATAGGAAAAATCCTAGGTCCCAATCCGTTGACTTACTAAAGGGGTTTAGCATAACCTTCATATTTTTTAAGCTCTCTTTGGGCTTTCATGCTTTTTCTGAGTGTTCTTGAATCGTTCTTGACACGATGAGAATAGAAAAGTAGTTTTCTAACATTGAGTGATTAGTTTTCCACTGAAGTTGTGAAATTAGCCAAGTCTCGAAATCTTTAATTTTCTAAGCCTCTTTTGTGTCGACCATTATTCCAACTGACCTTAAAGTGTTGTTGATCATTATAAAGGTAGAAAACTAGTTTTCTAATTTAATGGAATCAACTAGAATCAAGAACTATGATTTTTGGCTTCGTTTATTGGCATCTACAAAGAATAGCTACTTCCTTACAAAGTTGTTTCTCTTTTTCTTTGGCATAACAAGTAAAGGAATAGTTCTTGGATTACATCGAATTTGTACCTATTGGCAAGATACTTTTTAGTTGAGGCTTAAGAAAGCTTCTGGCTAGCACCGAAGAATCACTAAACCTCTTGAAGAATCCAAAAGACATTTGTATAGATCACTGTAAAAGGTAAAACACTTAGATTACTTTAGCCTCAAGAAAAAACCATAGCAATCAACCTATGGTGCATGTGTGTAAGGATTGTCATGGTTAAAGTTACGAGTTCTAACAAGTATGATTTTTATAAGATCTATGCTTTAAATTTCAGTCCGATCACATGTACATCTCTTCCTAAGATCTTAAGAAAATCTAGTAGTTTTTTGTTTAATTTTGCTACGTAAGTTTAATTTTGATTAATTTTTTATGCCTATATTGATATGTATGAGCTCAGGATTTACGTTAAGTGGTATTAGAGCTTAAGGTTTGAAGAGTACATATGGTCTATGTCATTCTTCACCATTTTTTTGTAATTGGAAAGGAGCAGACGACTTAAAAAATATGCAATATGTATATTGGCTGGAGCTTTTGAGTTATCCCTTGATTAAGATTTAATTAGGCATGGTAATGTGAAGAGAAGAAAGATCGTTGGGTGAATCGCTCTTCCAACTGCTACTGTGAAGTAGCCATGAATTTGAAGTCGCCATTGATCATTTTGAGCTAGGCAGGATCAAATGCCTATTAAAAATAGTATCCGAGTTACGAAACTTAAAACATCAAATTTGAGGTCTACAAGGTTTAGAGATTTGTTGACTGGGTTTGGAAGTTAGTTACATGTAAGGAAAGATTAACACCCCCATGACACCTAAAATTGGTACTCGGTAACCAGGTCTTGCTTCGATTTTAGTTTAATTGGTTCCACTTTATCATTAATTTGAAATTTAATCCCCTTTAATGCATGAATTTTTATGAAAATTGTAGATCCAGGTTTTGAAAGAAAGTTTAGATCATTTGTGCACCTCAGAGGTGTGGGGAACATAAGGATTTGTTTATGAAAATAATTTTTGGATTAAATTTGAAAATTCAAATATTGACATGGAACATTATCTTGTAATTTTTTAAAACAATTCTAAAATATGAATGCATGATGGTCATTACAAAGGGAAATGTTTTAGTTAGACGAAAAAAGAATATACGAACATTACACAAAAATAAACACATAAAAAATAAAAAAAGAAGAACAATCAAAATTTGTCTCATAATCATCTTTGATTATTGAGGAATAACCAGAATGAAAATTTTAAGATGTGTTTGGATTTGATGGTTACTTGAGGTATAGAAGAAAAGGTTTTGATTAGCAAACCTAAGGTGTCTGGGAAAGACAATTTAGAATTCATGTGAAATTTGAAAAGTGAGGTTGAAGTGTCCCTTTGGAAGGCATAGATGGAGTATCCCCAATGGAAAACATTTTTGAGTTTTAAAAGAAAGTTTGGCTAAAAGGCTTGGGGATGTTTGGGAGAGAGAAAATTTTGGTTTTTAGGTGGAAAAATGAGGTTGCAATATCCCCTCAAAAAGAAAGGTTGGACTATCCCCTGAAGGTGAAAATTTTATGTTAAAAAGGTTTTGATTAGAAGTTTCAAGAAGTTTTGAGATAGAAAATATCAAACTTTGGTTGAAGAGCCGGTTTAGAGTATCCCCTAAAAAAATAGGGCTGGGCTATTCCCGAAGGTGAAAATTTTACATTTAAAAAAGGTTCTAATTAGGACCCCAAATATATTTGGGAGAGAGAAAATTCAAGTTTAGAATAAATGAATAGGTTAGAGTATCTCCTCATAAGGTGGGGTTGGATATCCTTGAAGGTGAAGATTTTATGTTTCCTTTAAAAAAAAGCTTGTGTTGTGTGAATAGGGTATTTTAAAAATAGAATTTTAGAATTTGAATAAAATTATCTTTTTGTTTTAGCCTTGATCTAAGTCTATAAGGCTTATGTTATGGTACATCGCTCTGTGGGGAGTCAATCAGATGCACTTGGAGATATTTGAACGTTTCAAAGAAGGTGGTTCAAGAAATTAGGTTAATTTTAATTACAAAAAACATGGGACAACATCACGCTACTTCCCTTCTTAATTTTTTTTTGGTCTATCCAAAGGTTTTATAGGATGAACAAGTACCCTTAGAAAGGTAACTCGGCTAGGATTAATATAAAAATATTCTTAAAATTCTCGAAAATCATTTTCTAGGCATAATTAATTTTTGAAGTTATTGTTCGTTTTGACCCTAATAGCTTGTGCATAAGAAAGGGTGTAATGGACTTTGGAAAATCATCCCAGACTCATTTGGTATTGTTAACTCACAAATGATAACTTTGCAAAAAAGGAATTTCACAAACTTTTTAGACAAATATTTAAAAATTTCAAAAAAATCATCTAGTGGGCCAAAACCCAAATAGAATGTACTTCATCGGGTTTAGAGGTTCCAAATAGTGAGGGTTTGAAAAATCATAACTCCCTTATCCAAAATGGTCTAGGTGCAAATGAGATAATGTTAGAAAGGTAATTTGATGTTATTTCAAGGAAAAATATTAAAAAAATTCTAGAAAATGTGTTAGTCTCAAAAACAAATTTTTTAATGGTGCACACAATGCTACCAGAGCAAGAAAAAGGGAGTTTTATGATATTTTATGTTTCTTAGGACTAAACTCGAGCCAAGGATGTCCCAACATTCATGACATAAAGAAAAGGGTGACATGGGTGTTATGAATTCATTCAATCCTGGAATAGTTTAGGACTCGTTGGCCACGTCACAAATGAGGGTATTAAACTTAAAATCAAGGCTTAATTTTTTTTTTACAAATAAAAGGGTCATTTTAAAACAAAACAACATTTTTGAGCTTATTCAACCATGAATTAGGACTTAAAAAGTTTGATTTGTCCCCAAATTAGAGGACCAACTGCAAAAAATGTTAAATCTACGTTAGTCTCTATCCATTAAAAGTACCATAAACTTAACTTAAGGTTTTTCAAAATAAGATATTTGTAACAAACAAGCAAGCATTTTGACAAAAATGTTATGAATGAGATGCAAAGTACATAAAGGTGAGCATGGAGAGCACATTCAAACAAATAAAGATAATATTTTAACAATAGGAAAAGTGGTTAAATGTAAGGTGATGAAAAATAATACGTTTAAGACATGTTAGGGTGAACATTCAAGTATGAGATAAACATGTGAAGATTGATGGAACATGATAAGAAATGTATGAACAAGGACTTTTGTGATGATAAAAATAAAACATGGCATGTTTAACCAAACAAGAAATATTAAGGCATCAAAAGGATCATTAAAATCCTAAGACTACCACAACCAAAGGCACAATAATGCATGAGAATCCTAGAAGGGTAATGGTAACATAAAATGGTCACTAGGATGAGGTAAATGCCAAAAAATAAGAAAATAAATAGAGTAAGGGAAGAAAATATACCAAAAGCTTCAAGCTTTAGCCTTTTTCTTTGAGCAACAACTTTAGGCTCACCTTTTCCCTTCTTTAGACATTGATTAGCAAGGAAATGATAAAAAAAGATAGGCTTTTTAGTTAAGGTGTTGATGGAAGGGAGCTTTGAGAGGAATAGTGAATGGGATGGAGGATTTTGCAAGGGTTTTTAGTGGTGGTTTTAAGAAGCTATGAGAGTAGAGAAAGGTTTTTGGTTTCTTTAGTGGCTGAGGAAAATTGATAAAATGTATGAAAATGAGTGTTTTCTACTAAAACTGTGTGTGTGTGTGTGTAGTGTGTATGGCTCTATATTGTCTATTGTTGTGTGGGTGTGTTTTAGTTAAGCCAAAGTTGGCATATATAGCTATGTGAATATGATGACAAAAAAATACAAAAAGCAAGGACAGTATAGGGTTTTAATGTATGTACTTTATGTAGTGGCAAGTACTGTGCTCAGCTTCCATGCAAACTCATTGGTTTGTTCTACAAAAATAGTGGATTAGTCTTACCTTTTAGTAACTTTATGTAGCCGAGCATTGAGAAAAATTAGTCTTACCCTTTAGTAACTTGCATAATGTTATAGAATGTCCTTTCTCATGGCTATTTGGGCCTCAAAATTTTGTTAAAATCCAATCACAAGTCCAAAGTTGAGGCCTAGTATGAATTTTAATGATTTTTGGTGTAAGAAACATGTTTAAGTTATTTTTTTTATTAATGGTGCAGAAGCTAAAAAAGGCTCGAACCAGGTAAAAATGCCTTGGTGTATCGATAAAAAACATTTTATATTGATACACAAAGAAAATTTTGCCTTTCAGTATTGACATAATGGAGTTTGTATTGGAGCAAAAAATGTTTCCAATCTGGAGACTTGGACACTTATATCTATGCTCTTGCTTGTGTATCAATACATTTGGCCAAAATTCATGATTTTAGCTACTGCCAAGGCTTGTATCAATACAAACATTCTAAGTATTGATACCACACTGTAGGCATTAATACCAAGCCCTGTTATATCGATACTACATGTAAAAATTTGAATTTTTAGTGTTGTGAAAGCTTTCATCAATACTTATGGACTAATGTGACTTGCACATACCTTAGGCTTTTTAAATACTATGCTCATCCGCATGATTCCAAGGATGCCCAGAATAATGACATCCGATGCCTCAGATGATGGCTTGAACAAAAAAAAGGTAGGGAAAGATAAATAGACACCAATTTATTTAAGGTTGGATGATGTTACTTAAATGCCTCCAAACATGAAATTAATTAATGTTGTGCTGTGATGATCAGAATATATTAGTGATAATGTTGATAAAAGTCTGAATAGGTTTTATAAGTTATGACCTCCCTACTACGCTTTTAAATTATTTCCTAAGGTTTGACCTCCCTAGATAGGCACTAGTTAATGCAGGCATAAATTCGATAAGTGCCCAGCATTTTGTGGGCGAATTGGATTTGTGCCCAGCTTTTTATAAATAGACTCAATTAATGCTTAACTCTTTACGAATAAACTTGATTGATGCCTAGCTTTTTGTGAATAGACTCAGTTGGTGCTTAATACTTTATGGATAGACTCGATTGGTGCCTAGCTCTTTGCGGATAGACTTAACTAGCATCCAGCTCTTTGTGGACCAAAAGGAATAAACTATCTAGCTCTTTGTGGACCAAAAGGAATAAACTATCTAGCTCTTCGTGGACTAAAAGGGAACAGGTGCCCAACTCTTTATGGACTAAAAGGAAAAAAAGGTATCTAGCTCTTTGAGAACTAAAAAAAGAAAAATTACCCTCCTTTTATAGACTAAAATGGAGAAACGCCATCCAGTTTTTTATGGACTAAAAGGCAAAAGGTGCCCAACTCTTGACGGACTAAAAGGAAAAAAATGTCTAACTTTTTATGGATTAAAAGTGAAAAGGCATTTTGGGCTAAAAGGGAAAAAGCATCCAATTTTGTGTAAACTAAAATAAAAAAAAATGTCTAGCTCTTAGTGGACTAAAATGAAAAAGGCATCCAACTATTTGTAGACTAAATGGAAAAGGCATCCAGCTCTTTATGGACTAAAAAAAGTGTCCAACTCTTTATAGACTAAAAAAAAGGGCACCCAGCTTTTTATGAACTAAAAGCAAAAAAAACATCCAGCTTTTTATGGAAAAAAACATTTAGCTCTTTATGGACTAGACAAAGCTTCTAGCTCTTTATGGACTAAAATGGAAAACGTGCCTAGCTCTTTATGGACAAAAAAAGAAGAGGCATCTAGCTCTTTATAGACTAAAAGGAAAAAGTTTCCAGCTTTATAGACTAAATGATAAAGTTTAAGTACCTTTCTTAAATGGCATTTCAATTTGCGGGCTCAGTAGGTTAGAGATTTTTATTTGGTGCCTTTCAGGAATTTGTACCTAAGATTTTTTGCTAGTTTGAATCAATGATTGGAAATTTGCAGCTAGATGATGTTAATTGTTGTATGATGCATAGGGATTCAAATGCATGTTTAAATGGTGTAAAGGTGATGATTTTA
>JAQSVH010033415.1:0-10416 GCA_029448705.1 Adansonia digitata | reverse complement strand
AAAAAAAATTATAGGTAAAATATTTTTATAAAAATTATATGTGTGAAAGAATGCTAGCTAATTTTAGAGGTAAACCTCTAAACGTGGTCAAAACTTGGTAAAAGATGTGTGCTTTTGCGTTTTCAGGTGATAATTCCACAAATATTTTGAAGGGGTAAAAATTTTAATACCAAAGAGAGATTGCTGAAAAGGAATGGCTTATCAAGAAAAATAATATATTTTCTTAAAGTTATTTTGGATATTTTATTCTCATTTATCTATTTTTTTCCTTTGAAAAATCAAACATCATCGTTTAAAATTATTAACGATTTATAATGTTATATTAAATATGGTAATATAAAATTATAGTGATCAAATTATATGTTGATGATCTTATTATCATAGTAATCAGAACATTATGATAATTTTTCAAGTTATATCAAATGCTAATTGAGAGTAATATTGGTCATGATATAATAATTTATATATTTATATCATATTTATATTATTATTAACCATAATCATTTTTAAAGTGTCATATATTTATATATATATTTTTTATGGTACTATGTTAATAATTGTGTTGCATAAATTGATATGTTTGTATATTCATGTTGTATACTATTTTAATTAACCTTTTATACTATATAATCTTATCATATCCACAATGATTATATGTATATTATCTTTTTTTCTCTTCTATTGTTATTATCATCGCTGCATTTTAATGTTATAATGTAAAAGTTTATTTATTTTTTATACATATTTATATTCGACGCATTAAAAGTATAAAAATTTATATATTATTAATAAATAAGTTAATAATATTTTATTAAAAATAAAATTATATATATTTTTAAAATATATTTAAAAATAATATTATTTTATTAACTAACTAACTAACTATATATATAAATATATACGCATTTACATAATGTACACCCTTAGTTTATTTCTTCACGTCTCTTTATTTCGCTCCTTTCTTTTTCCTTTTGTTTTTTTATTTTAAATTTTTCATGGGCACGTTGCTCACATCACATCACAGCTCACGCACTCACGCTTCTTCAAAGCGCGTAAAACAAAAGTCATTAAAAATTGAATGTAAAACGCCAAAGGAAATACACGTTATGTTCCACCATGAAATAAACGCAGCTTAAATCTTTGACTATTCATCTTCTTTTATTTTGTTACAACGCACGTTGAATTCAAATTTCAATATATTAAATATTAATTTTTTTAAAAAAATTATATAAATTAATTAAATTTAATAAATATTTTTTAAAAAAATTATTTAATCTGTCCTAATCATAATCAAATGTATTGCACATTTAACATTAATATTAATGAATTGATCATTATATTCAAATTCAAAATTTTGATAAAACTTAAAATTATTAAAATTCAAATTATTGAAAAAAAATTATATATAAAATTATTATATAAAAGTATTAAAAGTGAATTGTTTGTGGATAACCGGCAAAGAAAGAAAGAAAGGTGAATTATAAAGGATTAAAATAATTAGCTTTACATCACTAAAACACTTAGTTTACCGTTGATTGTTATTTTTATACTTGAAAGTGAACTCCCAGTGCCACTATCATGCCATTGATTATTTACATTTCTTTTTTGGAATTAATTAATTTGTAATGACTAAGTTTGCAATCATTGTTTAAAACAATATAATAAAATCTAACCCTTCTTTTCTTTTCTTTTTTTTTTTGTTTAATATACAACATCTGGTTTTCAATTTTTAAAATTCGAAATATAATTAATAGTATTCCTCATGAATATTATTACTTGAACAGATTAATTAAGACTAATATCTGTTTGTACAATGTAAAAGAAAAGAAAAAAGGAAAAACCGGCTTTTTAATATTAATTTATTTTACTTTGGTACTATTTTTGACATAATTATTAATTAGTACTTGTAATAATGATAAGAAAAAAAGAGAGTTCACATTATAATAAGAAAATAAAAAAGGGCGTTGGGTTGCTTACTGTCAAAAATCCATTTCGTCTTTTGTTTCATATTATTCTGTTTGGAGAGACGAAGAGACAAAAAAGAAAGGGCAAAGAGCGAAGAGAACACCTTATCTTTGAGTGTTAAAGGGGAAAGAAAAAAAAAAGCAACGCACAAATACTACACTCGACAGAAAATCTTCTGAAAAACTAAAGGAAAAAATCTTGTTTTTTTGGTTTGATCTCTGTTTGTTAACGCGAAGAGAGTGGTTTGAAGGGACACATGGATTTGGATTTTCAATTATATTTTTGTTTTTCTGTTGGGTTTTTTCACCATCAATTTCATCACCAGCACCAAAAACATGTAGTACAGCAGCAGCACAGAAATCAACAAGGATAACACTTGCTTTTTTTTTTAAAATTTTTTTTGGAGTTTCCAGTGAAGATCAAAAACAAACAATTGTCTCATTTCTCTTAGAGTTTCCGGAGAAGAAAGATATATATAGTCGAGGATGAATCACTGCGTTCCTGATTTCGAGATGGAAGACGATTATTCAATACTTTCATCTTCTACTTTAACTCGCCCTGAAAAACCTTCCAGGTAATTGCGCTTCTTCTTCTTCTTCTTCTTTTCTTTTCTTCTCTCTCTCTCTCTCTCTCTCTCTTTTTAAATATCTTTATATGTTATGAAAATTCTGAAACTGGTAGGCCAGAGGATGAAGTCATGGAGCTGTTATGGCAGAATGGTCAAGTTGTAACGCAGAGTCAAAACCAACGATCTTTCAAGAAATCACTGCCGTTCAAATTCCAGGACGCCTACCAATCAGCTCCGAGAGAGATCCGATCATCATCATCATCGTCTCACCGGCATCATCATCATCATCATCTTCAACAACAGCAACAGGAATTGGTTACGGATAATCTCTTCATGCAAGAAGATGAAATGACTTCGTGGCTTCACTATCCTCTCAGCGACGCCAATTTCGACCACGATTTCTGCGCTGATCTCCTCTTTCCTTCTTCCTCCGCCGCCGCTCCAGCTGCAGCCCCTTGCGTTACCTCCACAGCCACAGCCTCCGCTCCTCCTATAGTCGGAAGAGTTTCTCAAGATTCGGTTTCGGCTTCGGCCATGGCGTCGGCTCCTAGGCCGCCAATACCGCCGGCGAGGAGGAATGAGTTAAATTCGACGAGGATCCAGAACTTCGCTCACTTCGCCAGGCATAAAACGGCAAGGGCGGAGCAATCTGGACCCTCGAATTCGAAGAGTGTAATATTGATGGAATCGACTGTCGTTGATTCGAGCGATACGCCAGCGATGGCTCCTGAATCCGGAGCCTCTCAAGCTTTACGAAGCAACACTGAAGCTGCATCTGGCGGGAACAACAACAGTGCCTACGCCAACATGAGCACCGCTGCACTAGCCAACACACAATCAGCTGCAGTCAGCGTGGTTGCAAGCAAAGACAATTTAGCCACGTGCGAGGTCAGTGTGACATCATCACCTGGAGCCTCCAGTGCCAGCGCTGAACCTACGGCTCAAAAAGCTACCCCGGCCGAGGACCGGAAGCGTAAAGGAAGAGAACTGGACGACGCCGCCGAATGTCACAGCGAGGTTAGCTCCCTGGAATTAAAACTTTTACATCTGTTGTCTCAGTTAACGTGCGCCAGGGGTTACCGTCGTTTAACGTGAGCGCCGCTCTCTTTGTCACTGGGCGTATAATTTGGAAATTGTAACGTGTCATGCGGATCTAATTAAGAAACGCCACGTGTACGACATAGTTGGGTGGTAGGGTGGTGGTCGACACGAATTTGATGATTGGAGGATGGAGGAGGTTGGCAGTGTCAAGTGGGAGTGAAAATTTTGAATTTTAAATATAAAAAAAAGGGGTTTCAAATAAAAATATTTTCGGATTGATAGAGCGTTCTATGCCCTGTTTGGCAGTTAGCTTTTGAATAATTTCCTTTTTAAATTTTATATTTGATATTTTTATTTTTTTAATGTCTTAAAACATTCTCTAGTGTTCAGCAGTTGCCGTTAAGCTTAATGATCTCTTAACCTTACGTTCCTTACGTTTCCTTGGGTGCGTGGGAAATCTGAAAGAAACAACCTCTTGCAAACCTAGATACGTACTAGGATGTATGAGACAATATTATTTAAATATTAATTTTTTTATGTTTAACAAACTTATATATTTCGTTTATTTATATTTGTTATAATTATATTTAAAATGTTATATATTTTTATAAAATTTTAGATATTAATAATTTATATTATATAGATTTTAATATATTTTACGTATTTGTGTTGGGTTTATATATATATATTTTTTTATGTTGTGTGATCGGTGTGTGTTCAAATTTATGGGTCCACTAAAATTAGTCA
This sequence comes from Adansonia digitata, assembly GCA_029448705.1. Taxonomy (NCBI): domain Eukaryota; kingdom Viridiplantae; phylum Streptophyta; class Magnoliopsida; order Malvales; family Malvaceae; genus Adansonia; species Adansonia digitata. The sequence goes on along the minus strand of JAQSVH010033415.1, from coordinate 6,095 downwards.
TAAGTAATTTACATATTTTTGGATATAAAAGTATCTGAATTTTGAAATTAAGCGATATAAAGGTGAATTTTTATTTAAAATAATAAATTAAGAAAAAACAGATTTGAAGACATTAAAAAAGAAACAGATATACTGTGTTATTCTAATTATTAAGATTAACTCAGGTTAAGCCTTTAAACTAGTTTTTCATGAATACTGGAAAATAAGAAAAAATAAAAGGGGAGGGGGAATGATAGATAATTTTAGTACAGATCATTCCACTACAGAAAGAGAGTCTTAAAAAAGGGAAAAAAAAAAAAAGAATTTTTTGTTTCAATAACATCTCTTTTTTCTTTGTATCAAAATTAATATCTGCTTTTCACTGGTAATTTTAATTGTTGCCAAAGGATGCTGAGTTTGAATCTGCTGACACAAAGAAACAAACGGGTGGATCCACATCTGCAAAAAGGTCTCGAGCTGCGGAAGTCCATAACCTCTCAGAGAGGGTCAGTATTTTATATATTGACATTAATCATAGTTGTGTAGTTACATTCCTTTAGGGGTGTAATATCTCATTTATTGTGCAGAGACGCAGAGATAGGATAAATGAAAAGATGAGGGCTTTGCAAGAACTTATACCTCGTTGCAACAAGGTTTGTGAGGTTTTGTTTTTCTTGATTTAATTTGGATATTTCTCTCTCTGCCATTATTAACATATTTGCATATTTCTGAGTCTCAGTCAGACAAAGCTTCAATGCTGGATGAAGCAATTGAGTACTTGAAGTCGCTTCAGTTGCAAGTTCAGGTATGTTCTTGCTTATAGTTAGAGACTGTAATGATCTGTTCTTATAACTGTATTTGTCGTGTACTATGCTGACAATTGAGTAACTTTTGTCTTTTCTTTTCTTTTTTTTTTTGCCATCTAGAATACTTGTTTTTTTCTAACACGTGAGGATCGTGACTTAATGTTACAACACTGGAAAGCCCTTTTTCAGCAGTCTTTCACTGCTTTATTATGATTGTTTAAAGAACTGTTAATGACAGGGACTTATATATTCCATAGAAGTGAAAAAAAGATAATCAAGAGGCAAGATTTCTTTTGGAAACATTATTCATGAGTAAATAAATTTTGAAATTTGAAGCTTTTCCTTTTCATTTTCTTCCCCCAAGTGGGAAGATGACTAAATTAGCAATGCATGTATGCTGGAGCTGTGCTCCCAAAAAAAAAAAAAATGGTTTGGATTGTCGGTTGGAGACACCAAAGAACAAATAAGAACTAGAGCTTAGTCAATAATTCTTCCATTTATTTTAAAGCCTTTGAATATAACTTTGGTCAATCAAATACTTCATGATTGACTTCTGCAGCAAAAGCCACTGGTATTTGTGAATTGTTATGTTCAACATAATGCAAAATCTGATTATGCCCAACAAAAAAAGGCAACCATTACACAAAATTAATTCCAGCCTCACTTTTCAACTCTCTATCTCACCCTCTCTTAGTTTTCCCTGTTGCTAAATGCGTGGATTTCCTTAAAATGTTCTTTACTGATTGGATGAAATTCCGTACTTCTATACTTGAAATGCAGTCTCCTCCGAGAAATAAGGAAGAGGAGTTGATTATGTCTTCTGTATAAGCTCAATAGTTCGTATGTCGGAGATTGCACAACCCTTCAGACAATTTTTTTCCTCAAGGCTTTACTTTCTTTAGTTTTACATCATAGCATTATTGATGGAGTGTCCTTTGATACTCTTGTATAAACTCAAATGAGTTGAGAGAATAGAAGAAAATCCACTGAAATCTAAATTGGAGTGACACGAGCTTCGGATTTATTGCATTCATTTTACCAATCAATAACGTGAATAACCATATCTTGTGCATTATTTATGACAATTTAGACTTTGACTTTCTGCAGATGATGTCCATGGGTTGTGGCATGGTCCCAATGATGTTTCCTGGTTTTCAGCACTACATGCCACCGATGGGAATGGGAATTGGGATGGGCATGGGCATGGGCATGGATATGGGAATAATTAGGCCAATGATGCCGTTTCCCAATGTTTTGGCTGGCTCAGCGTTCCCAACACCAGCAGCCGCAGCTAATTTGTGTCCAAGGTTTCCTATGCCTGCCTTTCATATGCCACCACCAGTTCCAGCTCCTGATCCATCAAAAATCCAACCGAGCAATCAGTCAGACGCTATGATTGGCATGCAAAGCCTAAACCCGCCGCCAGGGGTCCCTAATTTTGCTGATCCTTTTCAGCAATGTATTGGTCTTTACCAGATGCCAATATCCCCTCCACAGGTAATGTTTAGCGTGTCATCTTGCCTCCAAAATTTGGGCATTTATATCTGTTATATTATTTTCCCTCAAACCTTTTGTCTTTATACCTATCATCGATTCCATTATAACTTTAAAAAAATATAAAATACCCGAAAGTCCTTATTCACAGCTTTTCCCTGCTATTTTCTAGGCTTGACTTCTTTCACTCGACACATTTTCTTAAAAGAACATTGGTTTGGAAACTTACAAATTTAATTTCTAATTTTATCCTTTTATTTTCTTAAAGAAATTTTTTACTAATATGTCTTTTATAACACCAGCTTAATCACATTGAGACATCGCCCTTTTTTTTTAACGAGTGTGAAGTACTGACTGTGAATTTCACAATTTACAGAGTCAAGCAATGGCCCAGCCAAGTTCCAGTAAACCAGCTACCCGTAGGGGTGGTGAGAATATTGAAAATCACCCATCAGGTAGGTCCATTATTTTTCATGTTCCTTATTATTACAAGAAGTTGTTGACAGCAGTATGCATATACGGGAAATGAGAAGATAGTAGATGCCATGGCCCCCTAAATCATTTCATTATGATTAGCACCTCCATGGCATGTACAGACTCGAGCATTTGACATGAAAAAAAGAACCTGGTCTTCAAAACCCAAGTATATTTTGCTTCCACTTTGACAGACATGGTTTTACTAATGATCAGCCATGTTAAATTCGAATGACTGTATATATTTATTAGCACGTATTCAGTTAATTACCATCTAATCCTGGATTATTTCTTATTAACTTCTTTTTTTTTTTGGATCATGAAGGTGACATGGCACGATAGCGTTAAAATCTTGGCCTGGTTAAATTTAGCAAGTTGCGGCCATCTGCTCTCGAGCTGCAAGCAGATTCTGTTTAAATCTGAAACCTGGTCGAGTTTTTGCCTTGTGTATTCCTTTTGAACCCATAACATACAACATTAAAGATTTAAGAGTTCCTGTGCATTGCAGGTTGACGACAATTCTGCCTGGATCCATCACTCTGGAAAGGTTGTTGCCTTTCTTAAAGTTTTGTAGTGTAATAGAACACCCTGTCCGAGAGAGAACTTTTTTTCAACTGGCTAGTTTGTTATTATAACACAGCTAACATGCATGTAATTATTACACTGCCATAGAAGTAGTTCCTTGCTATCGAGTTTCGACTCTCATATTTGTTACTGTCATATGGTTTGTTTCCCATTTCCTGAGAACCTGAAAGAGGCTTGAAGCATTATAACCCAACCCAGTGACAAAAAAATAGCCATCTTCGGCTTGGTGGGGTAGGCGGACGGATCTTGGCGGGGATGACTCTGGTTTTGCTGAGAAACCCACCCCTTCTCTCGCAAGTTGTTTCTGAATTCTGATTCGATTAAGATGTCTAAACCCAACTTGCAAATCTGAGGAAAATAAAATATTATGGAAAATAAAATGTTATCCATAAGTCACCAGAAAAGGTTTCAAAAAAAAATTGTCTTTCGTGGACGAACTTAATTATTCACGGAATTATGGTCCGTTACGTTTATATTTTTTGAGTTTCAGTAGGGTTTTAATCACGACAAAGAAAAATATCATACTAGTAGAGGGGTCTCAGCTTGCACCCCAGCTCCCTTCTGAGCCTCAGAAGGGTGAAAAACGGGGGAAAGAGTCCCTTTTATTTTCAATTAAAATTGCTCTGAACCTCAAAAATGGTGCCAAATGAAATAAGGGTCATGCACCCGTTTGGACCACAAGGGCAGAATTATATGAGCAATCTGAACAGGTCAGTTAGCAGCATATGATGTAAGGCAAAAAAACGAACTCTTTTTTAAGAATTTGGCGACTTTGACCAACATTCGGCAAAAGAGTAAAGGGGACGACCTCTCGTTAATCATAAAGAGAACAAAAATGGGTCTACGTTCAGTTCATCTAAACGATGAAATGATTGGCCCCCTCTTTTTGTTCTCTTATCATGACAATGATCAGCCTTCCTAGAAGATCTTGAGCTTTGACTTTTCACATCATCGTTAAGACCCCCATTCTCTGAAACAAAACAAAACCACAGACTGCAACCTTAAGACTTTCAGTTACAAAAAGTGCAAGTAGGTTAACAGCACGGTGATATCCAAATTCCCCTTTAGATTCTCTCTTTTTTTTATCAGAACACCAAGTTGAAGAGAAAGCATTAGGCCAAGAAAATTCCCATGATTAAAAGAATAAAGTATAAGCCGAATATTTAATCACCATACGTGAAGAAATAAAACTAAAAGAGTAAATGAGAAACGAATGATTAAGAAAGAGGGAAGCGAAAATTGTTGAGTACCATCGGCATACCTTTGTGCTTCTTGAAACATGGCAGAGAACAACTGGGAATCGTGGAAAACCAAAAGAGTAAATAAGAAAGTACCCACAAATAAAAACAGTCCGAAAAATAAAGAAGGAAGAGTGTGCCGAACTTACCAGAGGAAGAAGACAAAGAGCGGCACTTGTACTTGGATTGAGATTTGGTGGCAAACTTGACACTACCGTGAAGTACTTCCACCAATAACAGAAGCAAAATCCCCCAACTTAATATTGTAATGATCGACTACATTACGGGCGTTGAAAAGGTAACCCAAAATGACCAAAACAGTTATTGATCGGAGGAGGAAGAGACAAGAGTTACGAGGATGCGACGACGCGTCGACTCCCAGACAGACCCCGCTTCTTTGCTCACCTCACCATTGAACTTAAAAAACCTTGAACTTTTTTTCTATCTTCAAAACGGAGCGCAGTGAAATCAAGATATTCTTAATACGTGTCATATATTTTATTGTATCGTTTTTAGCCTATTAATATCGTTTAATCTAGGTAACTATGTGTTGACAGTTTCTCTTTTCAAGTGAAACATGTAACCTCCCTGGGGCAAAATGAAAATGACAATTACTTCTTTAAAATTATCTGTAACAGATTCTTTCCCAGTTCTTTAAATTTCTTCTCCTTTCCTTTCTTTCTTCATATTCTTCTTTGTTTCTTCTCATTGATCTTGGTTTGGTTCAGATCAGTTTTATTTCGTGAATTTCTGTTTTATAGTTCGATATCTTAAACAATGTTCAGAACATTCAAGTAGCTAATTAAAAAGAAAAGAAAATTAAGAAACATAATAGTATTTCCAACGTCTAGGGGTAAATCAATGATCGTTCACACACATTATTGCTTTTCGTAAGTTCTGAGATTTGAAGTTTCGAAATTGGAACCATTGGTTCATTGTCTACTTTGTCACTTTCAGGCTTCAGAGTTGGTTGAACAAATACTGCTGGATTAACTAAATGTACCAACTCACTCTCTCAAGCAAAGAGTAAAATCCGATGCGATTTCAATCAAGTAGACAAGAAAAGAAATCATTCAAGTGTTCTTGTAAATGTCTTAAAAGGATTAACATTTTTTGTTGCTTCATATTTGATTAAACAACCTTAATCCAGAAATATAAAAAGACATAGGTAATGTATCTTCCAAACATTCTTAAAACGAGTTTTTTCTACATATAAAGTCCTTCTGGAACCCCTTCTTTCTTTTTGAACATCACCTTTTCCTTGGCCTTCTTAAAGTCTGCATGCGTCACCTGAAATAATGGGATTTATTTCAAAATCAGATACTTGGTTCATGCAATTACTCGACTTATCTCGATTCTACGAACAACTTGAATCATCATCCTTACGCTACTGAGTGTGAATCATAATACCAATTAAATGGATTAAATACAAGTCTAGTTCTACTGAACACAAAGAGGATATATCATAGTTTCCTTCACTGCTTTTGCAAAAATATGGCACCATGCCCAAAATTGTCCT
>JAQSVH010033404.1:0-10420 GCA_029448705.1 Adansonia digitata | reverse complement strand
AACAGTATTTTTTAAATAAAATAATATATTTTATTTAAATTTAATTATAAAATATGTAAATATTAATATAAAAATAAATTTTTAATATTATGAACAATGGTTTGTACTTAAATTGGTCGGCCAGGACAAATTCAATCCTGAGCTTAGAATTCAAAAATTTTTTTGGGCTATGCATAGGCCCATAAAACCGAACTAAGATTTTTTTTGGGCTAGACGAGGCCAAATTCATGCCTAAGCTTAGAATTCAAAATTACGTAAAAGTGATTATATTTAATATAAAATTAAAAAATTTATGTAAAATATACTCAAACCTAAACCTGAACCCGAACCCGAACCTGAATTAGCTCAAACTCGAAAGAACCCAAACCCGAATGACTTAAACCCGAATCAGCGTGAACCTGAAAAAATCTGAACCTGAAATGACCTGTCCCGAACCTGCCCGAACCCACCCAGTTGCCACCTCTACTCTTTATGTAAGATTTTTTATAACATGTACATTTATATAGGAGTTTTGTAATTTTTTTGTTTATGTCGACTATTTCAAGTTGCAAACATGTTTGTTCATATGATTAATGCCACCAAATTGTATAATAAGAAATATGTTAGAAAATAAATTTTTTGACTTCACATTTTGAGGATGAATAAGGAAATGCCTCATGTAATGTATATCAAAATTAAACATTTTCATTATATGTTTGTTGTTCAAGATTAAGTGTACGTAGCATAATTTAATAATCATTTAGCTTTTGATGCAATCTACCATACTTAATTACAACAATAGATGAAACAAAGCTGATGATGTAGCCACTTGTTTTCGTTAATTTTTTGCAAATGAAATAATATTGACATCAAAAGAGCTCAATTGGTATGTCTACAAATACATTGTTACAAAAATAAGTCGTTACTATATTTTAATCGTTAATTGTTTTCATTAATTTCTTTTTAGAACTCAATAAATTTATCAGATTTGCTTGCCATTATATGTAAACAAGCATTGGTTTGCCTATTTTGTTAACATAGTGTCATCTAAGATAGAAATTATCAATTCAAAAAGGTAGGCTTTTGGATGTGAGCACAATTGTTTACTAAAAGAATTGGTAAACTTTATATAAATATATTACAATATCTCATATTATTAGGTTATACAATTATATCACGATTTTAACACTAATGTTGGTTGTTTTTCTTTCAACTTTCAGCAAAAGGTTTTTACAACTTTGCTGCACACATGAAAGCATTTTATCGCAAATATAGTTCAACAATGTAGGGAGAGACATGCAGAATTTGATTGGTAATCAAATAATGATTACTTATTTAATCTTATATTTGTACCTTAGAGTAGTGGGTTGTGTTTAATGTTTCTTATAATATCTTATGTTTAACACTCTGTTCCGTGCTTTTAAAGTATTCTTAATTAAATACTTTCGAGCTTGGTTTGGCCAAATCAGTCCACCATTGAATCAGGTGAGTGTGAGGGCATAAGTAATGCAAATGAGATTCTTTGTATGTTATATTTCTCTTATTAGAAAAGCGTTTGTTAATTTCATATTGATTCAAGAAAATACTGACTGAAACTCGCTGCCAATTGATATTGGATTCAAGAAATATGGAAAATGATAAGAGTTCTTAGCATGTTGTGAAGTTAATATAATGTGCATATAGGACCATCATCATAAGGAATTGGATTTATGAATTTTAAGTTTTTAGGCTTATCAACTTTTATGTCGACCATTCTAATGATGTACATCAAATTTATCCTATATGAATTTACTTATGATAGAATTACAAGCTAGCTTTGATAATTATTTATTGTTTCTGTTTTAATATTTTTAGTAGTATAAAAGGATTTAGGATGGTTTGAATCTTTCCACAATTCATCACATATAAGAGGCATGATATTTTTTAACAAGTATATGAATGTAGACATAATTTGTTGAGCAAAAGGGATAGTTTAGATGCTGGAGTGATGAGGGAAAAGGCAAAGCATTTGCAGAGATTTTACGATTAATGAATGGTTTTAAGGAAGTTCATGACACTAGTAATTTCAGTCTCATATATATGTATATATATATAACATTGTTTTTCATTTTACAATGACAAATTCTGTTGATCCAATACTTTTTAACATTTCATATTCATCAAATATATTATCTTCTAACTTCGATAACAAATTTTCTCTTATTCCATCAGGTTTGACTGTCAAACATTGGTATAACTTTGTCTATTTATAACTAAATTTGTATTTTTCCTACTTGGTATTCAAATGTTTTTTAAATATAATAAGTTAATTTTCTCAATTTTTCTTGACTACATATATAATGATTGTCCCATGATCTTTAACAAAAGTAGTTCATAATTGGTAGTTATGGGACAAGGTTCATGTCCCACTGCTTTCAAAACCACCAATTTCCTATTGAATAATATATATTCCCCATAGCATTCACAATCTTATTGTTTCTTATTTTCATTTTGAGCTTTGGCACTTTTAACTATCATTAACTTTGTTTGATTTACATTTTGGTTTAGGGCAATGGAGGTAAAAACAATCTTAATTAACTAGAGGAACCTTTTGTATCAAATTACTATAGCTAAAAGATACGTAAAAGCTAATTATCAACTAATTAGAAATGCAGACAATCAATATAAGATAGTAATCGGCATTGTGCCACTGCACCAACTAACCATTTTGGAGCCATTTGTCATAGAAGGTCTGTATATCGAAGACCGCAATCAAGCAAAAAGACTTATTATTAAGCAAGCCATTTACTTTGGGGTTTAAGATTGATGATTTCAATTATGGCCATTTTCAACAATATAAAGGCTTTTTCTATGACCTTAAACATGTAGATTGTAACAGAGCCATCTTTGTTGAAGATGTTCAAACCAAACATAAGGAATTAATGGATGAATATTTGGATAAGGTGAATATAGTTGCTAAATTAAAGGTTAGAGTGATTCACAAGTTGTCATTTGTCTTAGAAGTTAAAATAGATATGCTTTTTATTATCTAAGTTTACAGTTTCACTTGTAATGTTCATAGTTGTTAGTTGCTTGCTTCATTGCCTTTGCTTATGGAATATGACCTTCTTCAGCTTCAAATTAAATGAATGTATTACGTTTTTTTATGATTTGATCTATTTTGGTTTTTCGCTTTATCTGCTTTACTATAATTATGTTAAATCCAACATAATAAAATATAGATATTAACAGCTAGTTGACACAAAAAACATCTTCTATAAATGATAAATATGGAGTTGCATCATCTTGAATACAGACGTTTAATTCTTTTATTAAATTAATTACTTACTAGTGGTAATACATGTGAGTATAGGGGAACATAAGTCAACAAATATGAAAAAAGATATTTATTTATATGTACAAATTCCTTAACAACTTCAAACATTTTATACATCTTTTGAAATTCGCATCCACCGGTTCATCCTACTATTCTAAGAACTCTAAAGTAAAAGCCCCAATCATTGGTCCCTTCATTGATAGGGTCTTGTTTGAAGGGGTTCTACGTATAAAATCCTAAACATTTTTCGCTTCGGCCAATTTTTCTATACATTCTCACAACGTTCCCCCAACACCTATCGAAAAGTTCATAACTTTCTTAGTTCGATTACCATAAGTAAAAGATGAGTCGTATATCAATCGAACATATAATACAAATAAGTAGATGTAAAGAAACATTAAATGGTAGCTGTTTTACATGTGAAGATTGAAAACTCACCTAGTGAATCATCACTATCATCCCCAAATTTGAATGAATAAGGAAATATTGCATTATGTGACTACATCCATTTCAAGTAAAATCATTTGATTAACAAACAAAATGTCAATAGTCATATTTCATATTCAATACCAACTTTATGTTAGCAGCATACTAACTCTTTATTTAAACGTAAATACTTATAGGATTAATTGCACGGGCTGTTATCCAATAGCAATTTGTTAGATTCATCATATGCTTTCTCCTTTAGTCGTCCACTCCTAAAGATTTCGTAGATCTTTTAATAGCAAGGACTTATTGGATTGTCCAGAGTATGGAATGCATCATACAAAAATCCAACAAAATCGATATTTTAGCTATATCGTATCTTTTATTGTGTAAAAATTATACACAAATGAAAGATTATTTGTGAAATACCCAAGAAAACATCAATCTTTCTTTTGTATCACCGGCAAATAGCTAATAAATTTGTTCAAGTTTTTCTCGCCACACATCATATGCCCTAAATGTTAAGTTCTTAGAGTCTACGGTTACAATCTGTTACCTTGGCTAACACCAACTAGAGCTAGATGTAGAACATGTTTTAAGATTATGGTTTAGGGTAATTGATTGTTGCCATAATACGACTTACTTTGTTTTTTTTATGACTACACACCAACTTTAAATGTTTCAAAGTAGAGTCATATAAAGTCATCACAAAATAGTCTCCTACAAACTTTGAAATCACTAGATGTGACCATATATTCAGAAAGTTCAAAACTTCAATAATTGCCTCCATTAACTAAACCATAACATTGGATAATCATACTGATAGTCAAAATGAATTGCTTACTTGCTTCGAAATGTTATGGACACTTTAAAGAATGGATTGCATCTGCCAGCACCCATTCACATCAAGAACAATTAGTTTTTTCTTCTTTCCCCCTTGCTCAGGATAATTATCATTCACTCTCTACCTTTCAAATTGACTCCAGAGAATAAGTTGGTCAATATATCAGTGTATCTGCTCCAATTGATACACTAAGATACGAAGAAAACTAATAAAAAATGACAAATAGGGAACCAAAACATTTATTTAATTTAAAGGCTATTTAGACATACCCCATCAGTGCAGTTGTGCTCTTGCGCAACAATAGCAATGGTGTCTTCATTCGCAAGTGGACATGACCCAGATAATCGGGTAGATAATTTTTCAACCCCCTTATGTTTAACAAATGAATTAAATAAGCAATTTGTGTGGTCATGGTTGCAACTTATGACCTCATTGCTCTTATGTTTTCCCCCGGTTTGTCCATTTTTTCATGACCGACATGAGGTTATTGCAAACGTCTAACATTGTTCGTGGGTTGTCATTTCTCACATGTTTTTCTTGATTTGCACACATAGAAAGTCCAGCTGAGTCTTTCTTTTCTACTTATCATTTGGATCTTTACCCCACTTCTCTTCATTACAAACATACCAAGCCTTCTATAGTGATGTCATCCCGATTCCATAACCTTTTGACATTGAAGATCCTGATTCATCTGTTGTAGTAACTCCATAACATTTGATAAACTCGCTAATAATGGATGCACAAGGAAGGATGTCGTATTTGTGTTGTAGGCAGCCATAATTATTATGGAATTATGAAATAAAAACCTAGATTTTGCCCCTCATCAAGCACGACATAAGCCATATATCTTCTTTAGTCATCGTCACCAATTTCCCTGCTCTAAGGCTCAAAATCTGAACTAAAATCAAGTGCAGGAGTTCTTTCATGTATATTTAGACTTTCTCCATCAATCTTAATACGTTTCAGATATTTGTCCTTGAAGACAATTTTGGCATGATCTAATATCAACCCACTCATATTCTGTTCACAATGATTATAAGGAACAAAATAGGTCCTAAATGCTTCATATAAAGTTCTAGAAGTCACCGTATGTATGAAAGTAACACATATCTACATTATCAGCTATTTTTTAAAGCGTTCTTCTACTATTTCATTTGCTCCTAGGTCAATGTTATTGTAAAATATTCTAACTAATCTGTCATTGTGTTTATTGGTTAGTTCTAGCAAATTTTTAAAACCATGGAGTTTCAAAGCGTTAATGTATGGAAATTCAATGTCTTCCAAAAACTTGAAATTAATAAATCATCATTCAAGTACCTTTTTTTGAGCCAAAACCGTTAGAAAAACACCGATGTGCTTCGCAACTTTGAAGTCTTTTGTCGGTTCCCAAGGCTGACATATGTAACTGTCACTATTCCACATTTCTTTCCTGTTGTCACCTGTCTTTTTTCCTTTCTATTCATGACCCCTCTTATTCCTTGTGTATCAGGTGCCATGTCGAAATTTCCAGAAATTGATTAGGATCGTCCTGGGTTTGAGATAGTCACAGTGGTGACTGTTAATTTCAGATAACTATAGATGGGGTTTGATGTTTGAAGAAGGTTTTAAGGAATCCGTACAAATGAAAGATGGAGTTGATTCAACAAAAAATTTCAAATAAAATTATACTTTTATTCATTCTAAGTGGAATCGGTTCAGTAGAGAAGAGGGGCCAGTCTCTTTAGGGAGTTGATTTTGTATAATATAGAGTCGGTTCTGTAACCCAGGGAGTCCCTTCTCTTCAATAAGGGGTTGATTCCCTCTGCTATTTAGAAAAGACGCCTCAAATTTTTGGCCATGTACCTATTTTTGTACTTGATTAGTATTTATAGTCATGTACTTGATACATGAATACTCATTACTTTATTTATTTTAAAATGATATGCATATGACTTTTATAAATAATTAAAATTAATATATGTATTAACATTTTTCGTCCACTAAAAATTTAAATTTATAAATTTAGTAGTTTTAATTTTAATATAAAATTAACATTCGTGAGAATAAAAAAATCAATACAAATTTACACAACATTTAAATGTTTTATCAAAAAATTCATTAATATTTTATTGTAAATTAAAAATACAATTTTGAAAAATAAACTAATTTAAAATAATATTTAACTCTTTTTTATTCCAAATTAATATAATTAATGAAAAACTTTGAATAGAATTAAAATTATCACTTATAAATTAGATAAACTTTATTAATAAAAATAATTATAATGACAATTTAAAAATATAATAAGTTCATATAACTATAACTATCAATTCAAAAAATTCTTCATATTTATGTTTATATATATATATATTAGAAATTCGCTATAGAGTCAGTTCACCACATTGAATTAGAACGTTCCATCATGGCAGGGAGCTGGTTCAATTGAATAAAGGAGTTGGTTCCCTGAGATTTTATATAAGAAAAAATAAATAAATTTTGATTTTTGTGATATACTTAAATAATTTAAAATTTACTAATAATAATATTCTAATAAAATGACAGACCTAATTTATAGATTATTTGACCATAACATAATTTTATGCACTGTGAAAAAACCACAACAATATACATTCAACCCTTTCTACTATTTACAATCATCTATATCATTTAGCAAACAAATAACTAAAAGAACCCCTCCAAAAGTGAAGGTTTTTTTCCTTCTTATCTTTATTTTGTCACTTTCTTTTTCAACAACTCAAAATTAATAAATTATAATACCATTTTTGTTAGCATATTTTAGTCACATTCATATTAGCATTATTATAGTAATGTTCCTTTTTTAAGAATAAAAAGTTATTTATTATTTGATTTAATAAAAAATAATTAAAAAGTTTAATTTTACAAAGATTTCAGGATTAAAATAAAAAATAAAATAACGATTTGTTACTATCTTAACTTAAAAAGAAACTAACTAATAAAAACTTAGATTAAAAAATTTAATGTTAATAAAATATATCAATTAAGGAAAATTTAGATCAAAAAGGACTCAAAGATTAGCAAGAAAATAATAAATAAGAATTAGTTAATGTTTTAATTTAATAAAAAATATGAATAGAACTTAGATTAAAAAATAGTTAATAAAAATATATCTATCAATTTAGAAAATTTTACACTAATAAGGACTTCAAGGTTAATAAAAAATAATAACTAGAGATGACTTAATACTTTAATTTAGTAAAAATTATGAATGAAAATTAGTTACAAAATATATCAATTAAGAAGAATTTACATTAATAAGGAATTCAGGGTTAATAAGAAAATAAATTAACTTATTCAATATTTAATTTTAATAAAAAATCATTAATTAATTTTAGGACATAATAGTTAATTCCATAAATTATTCACTATTTTAGTTTTTGGAGTTGGTGCTTTTGCATATATATTATATATTATATATTATATTTATATATATAGATTATATATATTATATACATATAGATAGATGATTGATTATATATTTTTCCATAAAATTAGTGTTACTGTTAGGCCGATGGCTGCTCTTGATTGGAGCTAGGTTGTGTCTCGTGGTGATGGCAGTCATTGCAATCTATTTCCTATATAGATCTAGCAAGATGAAAAAGGAAAAATGATGCAAAACTTGAGAAGTTTTTGGAGGATTACAGGACTCTCAAGCCGTTAAGGTACAGTCAAGCTGACATAAAAAAGGATTACAAATCAATTTAAGGAAAAGTTGGGTAAGGGAGCTTATAGAACAGTGTTTTAGGACCACTTTCTAGAGAGATCTCTGTTGCAGTGAAGATCTTAAACGATTTCAGAGGCGATGAGGCAGAATTTATCAACGAAGTCGGAACAATGGGGAGAATCCACGATGTCAATGTGGTTCGTTTGGTTAGCTTCTATGCAGATGGATTTTAGACGGGCACTGGTTTATGAGTTCTTATCGAATGAGTGGAGAAATTTAAGCTTTCAGCTGATGGGAAGAAACATACCCTTGGTTGGGAGAAGCTTCAAGATATAGCAATTGCCATAGCCAAAGGAATTGAATATCTTCATCAAGATGGTGATGCTAATATTTCAAAGAAGCTCAGCATTGTTGGACTTTGGTGCATTCAGTGGTATCCAGCAGGTCGCCCTTCCATGAAAAATGTTGTTCAAATGTTGGAAGGAGAAGGAGATAATTTGTCAATGCCTCCAAATCATTTTGGTTCTACAATCCCTACAAGGATGAATCCAAGAATGCCTGTAAGAAACCTTTAACAAGATTTTAGCAGTCATTTCAAAAACAGAGTGATGATCATAGGTAAAAGGTAACGTATTCCATTAATAAAAACTGATCTTTCATGCACAAATGGTAACAATATCTGCATCTGAATGGGTATATATTTTGCCGCATAATTGGCAAGGTTTTAATTCCATTAGCTTGTGTTTTACTTGAATGCCTAAAAATTCTTCTATAAAATCCTAACTGCAAGACACTTTGTGTATCGTCATCTCATCCTCATCTGCAATATAAAATTCAGAGAATTCAATCTGATTTTCTTTTCTCACCAGCTTCAAGACTATGGCTTCTTTTGGCATAGCTTCTCTTCTTGCCATCTTGATTGTAGCTTCTTGTTAGTGTGTACATCATTCTTTCTTTCAATATATTAGCAAATTGTTCAAACGAAATATTTAAGTGATGAAACTTTGTTATTTAATTTAATTTGCAGGTGCATCAAACTTAGTAGCACAAGACAGAGAATGTTTTCGTGACATAGAGTGTGCATTCATTTGTAAACATGGCGGCTTTTGTGACCTAAAAACTGGCAAATGTAGTTGTTTGCCCACCGCAGCTAACCTCGTACCAAACGAGGATGCTAAATGCAAAACCGACGCCGACTGCGCCAAGGTTTGTCCACCAGGTTGCAAAATCCGTAACTGTCTCAATGGCACCTGTTTCTGCGAGTGTAATGCCTGAAAAATTGTTTCGTTTTTCAGAAAAGAAACTCTAAATGAAATCCTTTCACATGTTGGAAAAGAAATACTAAGTGAAAAATAAGAAGTGTTAGAACTTTTCGTTCTTAAAATTCCATATTTTATTGCATTTTTTTCGCAATCTCTTTCAATTACAGAGAGAAATCTACAATAAAGCTGCCATTAATTTTCTGGGTAATAGTTATTCCAATTACATAATTTGTGTCATAATCAATAGAAAAGATTGACGACCAAGTAATTTCGCAAAAACGCAAGTTCTAGCTTTTCGAAACTTTAGTTTTCCATGGATGATTCAACCAGTAAACGGGAAGCATTTTGGGCCTTGCAGTAATCAATGATTGAGGAGTTATCTAGACTTTGACATTGGAGTACCAGTGGTTACTGCATTTTTTACTCGAAAAAGGGAACACTTTGGTATGAAAAAAAAGAAAAGAAAAGAAAAAAGGAACATTTAATTCAGATCCCTTTATATCAGTATATATATCTATACATATTTAAATATATATAAATTTACGTCTGCATTTCTATGAAGGAGAAGAAGTGAACAGGCTTATTTATTGGTTGTCTATTAGCTTGATTATGTAAATTTGATTTGATTTAAATCAAATTTTAAATAATATTTTTAAAAGTTAAATTTAGATTTAAATATTATTTAATGAATAAAATTTTTTACTTTATTTTAATTTTAAAATGATTAAAGTGTTAATATTTTAATTCTTTTAATATTTAATATATTTTAAAAATTTTAAACCTATTGAACTTGACTTGCTTTAGGACGTTCTCAAAGAGTAATCAGATCTTACCAAATCTAGGAAATTTATCATCCTGGATATATGGGTTTTCGAGGTTTGGTTGCATCATGTATTAATTTTCTCCTTATT
>JAQSVH010033371.1:0-10421 GCA_029448705.1 Adansonia digitata | reverse complement strand
ATATGCTTTAATTAAATCCAGAATATTGAATTTTTTATTTAATTAAATTTTGATCTATAATTCTCTTCAGGATTACACGCTTCAAAGAATTTGGAGAAATTGCACATAAGTTGTAGTTTTGAAGAAGGTATGTACGACTAAAACAAAATTGTGTCTCAAAAATTAATATGTTCATGTTTATACTAAGACCTCTAAAATGAAAAGATTTAGTTTTGACGGACAATGACTACCCAAAGTAGGTACGGCTTTGAAGATATTGTTTCAGTCATATTGTTTCATTTATAGGTATGACTTGTAGCCTTCCACTACAATCATGGGGCATATTCACGTCGTTGAAGATTCTTTTCTTAAGGGGATTTAGTTTTAATGGGACAACAACCACACAAAGTAAGTTATTTTTATGATTACGTTATAAATATGCTTTTTTTTCATATAACAAATGATACATATCATTTATTATTCGTTATTGGTTTTTTTTTTTTCCGAATCAACTTTCTTTTGGAAGCTTTGAACTCAGTTCCCTAAAAGCATTTGGGTTTATATGATTAGGCAGCCTAGCTTCTAATTTGAATCTTTCAATTTCCCCTACTAAAACATTAATTTTATTTCTATTTCATGTTTGGATTTAAAATTTTTTATATTAAAGATATTCATGATTATTTTGAGCTAAACCATGTTGAAACTTATCTAAAGCCTAGCCTAAACCGCCTATTCTTATTAATCCATTTATTATTTAAAATAATATTAAAATACTCATAAATGTCTACGGATGCTTTTTTAAATTTAAAAAATTTTTCTCTTTTAAAAATAATCCACTCATACTCCTTTAATGAAATAAAATTAAAGCTAAAAGCAAACAAAATTTCAGAAAAATATGAGAAAGAAACAAATAAATTAAAATAACAATCATACTGAAACAAAATATTAGTAAAAGGGACAAACTAACCTCATATATAACTATAACACTACCACAAAATCTACAAAAAAATAAAAATCAAAATGAAATATTAGTGGAGTCAAATTTTCTTTTCTTCCATCGTGACAAATCTACTTATAGATTTAGTGAAAAAGGATTAAAACTCAGATAAAAGATAGTCATATTTATATTCAATTTTTTTTCAAAGATTTATTTTTGATTAATCAATTTATAGAAATGAAAAAGATTAACTTAATATAATAACTTTGTGTGACTTTAGTCTCCATATTATTTAAATTAGATTAAGTGATTTCTAAAATAAGAAAATTTGGTTCAAATTAGAATGATTTTATACTCTTTTTTTATTATTATTTTTAAAATTTTGTTTTCAAATATTGAAATTAATATAAGAGCATTTTTATGATTTTTCGTATCCTTACTGTTTTATTAAATTCAATGGCTAGTAGAATATGAAAAAAAATTAAGTTAAAATGGCAGTTTTTGCAAATTTTTTATTTCCCTATACATTTCAATTAAATTTGGTTAAAGAAAAACATGAAAGTTTGAAAAGTTGATTTGTTTTAAATATTTATTTTCAAATCGTTAATTAATAAAATATGAAAAAAAAATTAAACCTAACATTATAAAGTTTCATATTTTAATTTTAAATTAATACTAACTTTTTAAAAAATTAATACTTGCAAACTATTGAAATAAATTAATATGAAATTTTCATATTTTTGTTGAAACTAATTTATTTAAAAATTTAATATGAAATAAGTTTTTAATAGATAAAATAAAATACATCGTTACTAAACATAATTATTATTCGAAATTCAATTACATATACATAGATGTAAAATAATACACTAATTGAACCGGTAAAAGCTTCTTGATGAAGCTAACTTAAGAAAAAAAAAAACAAATTTTTAGTATTGCTATTCGTGCATAGTAAAAAGCAAATGTTATTAAAATCAAATATCAAATCCATTAAGTCATGAATTAATCATTCAACTAAAAAAAGAAAAGAAAGTAGGTATAAAATCGATCAAAACCAATCAACTCACTTTATTGCTCAAAAACCAATCAATTCATTGGTCAAAATTAAACCATATTTTGATCCTTTAATCGAATTTGATTATTTTAAATTATTTAATTTATTTAAAGGTATTTTGTAAATTATAAGATTTCAACTTTTAACAATTAAATAAATTTAATTAAAAGTGAACGAAAGATTATAATAAAACATTAAAAAATGTTTTAATTTAAAAAAAATTAAATCAAATACTTTATTATCTTATAAAAAAATTAACTTTAATTTAAAGCATACAAATTATGATGTTTAGAATTTTTTTAAAAACATCACCTTTTATCTTATAATAAAATTTTAATAAAATCTAATTCGATCAAATAATTTATTTAAATTTGGATTTGATTCTAAAAACTTATAAATTAAACCCAAAATTATCTAAAATAAAATGATTCAAATTTGAATAACTTGATTCTCAAATTCAAATTACTGAAATAATTTAATTTCATCAGACTTTTTGAAGGTAAACCAACTTGCTTAACTAAATTGATAAATTTTATAAAAATATGCCATACCTGACTACTTTGTCTTCATTTTATCATTCTGAACTATATCTAATAGCATTAAAGGTGCCCCTCACACAGCAATAACCACTGGTTGACTGTTTGATGGCTAGAATTTTATCCCATACCCTCTCAAACTCGCAAGGCCCATATACATTTGCTATCACACACTCAAAGTAATGTCTCACCAATTTTCATTTCACTACTACCACTCTACCTTATACCAAATGAGAATCCCAAATGATCATTAGTCCTCTTGATATGTCATTTGGAGCAGAGGACACATGCCCAAAATCATCATCAGGCCATATATTTCAAATCTTCAGTATCGAAAAGCTCTCTATCTTGGTATCTTGAACCAGTCCCATCTCTACCTTGTTTTCCACCATCTTAATCCTCAAAACTCTTTATTTAACATCACTCCAAGCCCACAACCATTCCAGAACATCAGCCTCATTACTCCAGAAACAACCTAACCCCCTACACTAGATCGACACTAAACACCTACCCTAACCGAATTGAAACTCAACCAAAATTAGGAGCCAGTTCTCCCACTTTTTTCTAGGTTAATGAATTCCTTGATTGTATCTTCATCATTTCAATTGATTGATGGACCTAGAAGTTTTCATATCTCCCATGCTTTTTTCGCTTTTTGGGTTAAAACCCGCTTCCTCTTCCTTAAATCTGAGTCAAATAACGAGTTGTTGATAGTCCTATCACACTGAGACGCCACTTATAATCTTTTTTTTTTTTTGCTTTTTACTTTTCTTTCCCTCTTTTATTTTTTAGCATGATTTTGTGAACCATCGCTTCTTTGATTTCTTCTAATATTTCTACCTTTTTCCTATTTCAACCACCAATACTATTAGTCCTCATCTTACCATCATTCCTCTCACTTAATAACTGAGCAGCCTTTTCATTTGGAGGACCAAAAGTCCCAGCACTAGCATGCTTTCCCTCCAAAGGTACTTGGGCCACTATTGCATTAATGTCCCCCACGAGTCCAATTTGATGACTAGTGCTCTCAATGATCCCATGGCATTCTCCATTTTGATTTTTAATGCTTTCCAACTCCATCCTATCAACTGATATTTCAACCTCCTTAAATTTCTTTCTTCACTGTCAGTCATGCATTAAGTCTTATTTTCTCATAAGAATTACTAACTATTGTATCTGAGTTCATTTCTGACACAATCTTATTATAATTGAGACAGCTTCTGTCATTGTCATTTTCTATCTTTCTTTCATAAACCTCGAGAAAATCATCCATGACATCCTCTTTATTGGCTTTATTTTTTTTCCAAGACAGGTGAATTAACAGACCCAATCACCTCTTTTTACCTTGTCCCCACTCTGCTTATTCGTTTGTTCATCTTTGTAACTTTCTAGTTCTATCAGACTTTCATCGGATCAAAATTGGACGTCAATTTATTCTCTAGAAACTTCGATTTCTTGCAACAATAAAAATTCATAGTGATAGCATCTCAATTTCTGAAATCTGAATTGCAAAGTTTTCTCCACCGTACATCAAAATTATCACTTCCTCAATCTTTTTTAGTTGATTCGTCATGATGAACATGGTTCCCTTACTGAAGTCATGATAATTCAACATGTTCTCCCATTGACACCATTTCACCACACATATCTGCAATATTCTGAAAAGTTTCTAATTCCAAACATGAATTGAGCACCAAAAACAGAGACCCATGTGGCCCTGTATCGCTTATAACTCATTTTTGTCCATGGTTTAATTTCAACGAACCACTCTTTCAAGTAAGCCTACCCCAACTTTTGCATTATAATCTTTGTTTCTTCCTCTTCAAATTCGATGAGAAATTGTTTGCCAGAATTTTTTTATGTGAACAATGACTCTTTCCATTTTAAAGTCTTCCTCTCAATCAGTTAATATAAAAAAATCCTCTAGGAGTCCCAATCAAATGCCTTTCTAGTCTATGCATTACCTCATCATCCACATTACCATTGGCATATTTCATATTAGCTATCTCCAGTTCCTCATCTATTAGAGCATCTGAATCATTCCTATATGAATCAACCCTTTTCAAATTGTTATTGCTATTCTTAATGTTTACCTCTTCAGTAGCATTCTTTTTAGGAGCTTCCTTACATGATCTCTTCTGTTTGCCCTAAACATTCACGTTATTTGTAAAAGAAACTTTTCTAGAATTCTAGCCCACTTCTTCTTGAGTCTTCTAATTGTTAAAAGATTGAATCCTCCTCTAAAAGAAAGATCAACTATTAAATCTAGCCACATTTTTTCCTATTTGGTGATCGAGCAACCACAGCCCTTTTAGTTTGTAAGTTGCCATTCTTGCTTCCTGAATGCTTGAGTCTTGCAAAGCCAAATTTTTTTACCTCTGGCACTCCTTTTTTGAGGGATAAATGCATCAATGACACTCTTGTGGTGCTGAAAAATTTTCCATAGCCACTTTTAACAAATCTTTGGTGGCAAATTATTCACAAACATAGTAAAACACCTCATTGTTCCTTTCATCTACTCATGATATTAGGAAAGATGAATCTATTTTAATATATTAACGTATTCAAAGAACCAAACAATCAAATAACAATTTATTAAAAAGTACAAGAATTTTATTCAATGAAAAATTTTAATGTTCGTATCACTCACTATTAGTGAAGTAAAAAAAAGATATAAATAATAGTGAAACTAAATTATAAAGATAAATACAAAAAAATTATATTAATATTCATATTTTATAATTAAATGTAAATAAAAATATTTTTATTAATAAACACTATATTGAACAAAAATGATCCTAATTGAAAAAGTCAATGCACATACATGATTCAACTGAAACCAAATAAATTGAAGAAGTCTACTAGCCATCTATTTCAAAATTTTTTTCCTCTTTTCCTTTTTTATTCATCACCTTTTTCCTCTCTGCTTAGATTTTGTCCCCTAATTCAATACTGATCGAAAAATTTTGATTCACCGACCGTCAATCTCTTTCCCTTTTACTCTATCCTTATGCCTTGTCTTCCATCTTCTCGTTTTAAAGCCTTAGTCTCTTACTTTGTCTCTAAAAATTCAGGAACTTACAAAAATGTTACAATGATCTACTTATAGAAGCAATTCCATGATTTCATCTACTAATTCTATTTTCTTTCTCCTTCTTTACCCATTCTTTCTTTCTCTTTGTCCTTTTTCATTTCTCTTCTTGGTTTTTTCAATTTCTGGAAGGTTTTTAAAAAATTAATAGCAAAACGAGGCGTGTTGCCTTTGATTAATTTCTAAAAAAATAAAATGGTATTATGAGGATAGGAGTCAGCGAAATCTTTAAATCAAAAAGAAGAAAATTTAATCCCATCTGATCTTATTAGATAGTTAAGGTGATTTTCAAAATAAATGAAATGGCATACATGTAAATGTCTTCATTGATAATGAAATGAAATTGAGGTTGATGAATCTAGAAGACCTTTATTTGAGGGAGAATTTCTTCAACTGTAGCATATTGTCTGCTTTAACTAACCTCTCGAATCTAAATACTTTGCATTTAAGAAGCAACAACTTGGAAGGATCAATAGATCTTAGAGTTAAAATTGCTTTGCTTCCTCCCTTTCCTCTGTGTGTGTATTTTATTTTTATGAATTTAATTAATTTTTTTTATATGTGATTTTCCTCAGAAATACATTCTTTGAGAAACTTGGAGGATTTATCTATAAGTTGCAGTTCTGCAGAAGGTACGTACTGCTAAAATAAAATTGTTCTGAACAATTAATTTGTTCACATTTGTACAAACAATTCTAAAATGAAAGGATTTAGTTTTAATAGAATAATGACTATCTAAAATACATACGGCTTTGAAAATATTATTTTATTTATAGGTACAGTTTGTAGTCTTCCACTATCATCGCTAGGCAATTTGCCATCATTGAAGACTCTTTCCTTGGACGGATTTAATTTTAGCGGAGCAATGACTGCCACAAGTAAGTTACTTTCATGATTACGTTAAAAATTTGCATTGATCATATATATATATATATATAAATTTAGTTGGTTACCATTTTTTTCCTTCCTTCACATATATAAATTCATTAATGTTTTTGTTTACCAAAGTTTTTTTTTTGTTTATTAGTCTATTTATTATTTAGAATAATATTAAAATACTCATAAATGTCTAGGTATGCTTTTTTAAATTTTGAAAATATTCTCTTTTAAAAATAAGATACTCATACTACTTTATTGAAATAAAATTAAAGCTAAAAGCAAACGAAATTTCAGAAAAATATAAACACATAAATTAAAATAACAATCATATTGAAGTAAAATATTAGAAAAAAGGACAGACTAACCTCATTTATAAATATAACACTACCATAAAATCTATAAAAAAAAAGAAGGGAAAAATCAGAATGAAATATTAGTGGAGTAAAATTTTTTTTTCCATTGTAACAAATCTATTTATACATTTGGTGAAAAAGATGAAAAGTCAGATAAAAGATAGTCATATTTATATTCATTTTTTTCAAAGATTTATTATCGATTAATTAATTTATAATATAATAACTTTTTGTAACTTCAGTCTCCACAGTATTTAAATTAAATTAAGTAAATTGTAAAACAAGAAAATCTTGTTTAAATTAGGATGATTTTATACTCCTTTTTTATTTTTAAAATTGTCTTCAAATATCGAAATTAATATAAGAACAATTTTATGATTTTTCTTATCCTTACGGTTTTATTAAATTCAATGGCTAGTAGAACAAAAAAAAAAATATTAAGTTAAAGTGGCAACATTTTGCAATTTTTTATTTCCCTATGCCTTTAAATTAAATTTGGTTGAAGAAAAACGTGAAAGTTTGAAAAGTTGATTTGTTTTAAATATTTATCTTCAAATCATTAATTAATGAAATAAGAAAAAAAATTAAACCTAAGATTATCAAGTTTCATATTTTAATTTTTTATTAATAATAACTTTTAAAATATTAATCATTGCAAAATATTGAAATAAATTATTATGAAATTTTCATATTTTTATTGAAACCAATCTATTTAAAAAACATTTAATATGAAATAAATTTTTAGTATATAAAATAAAATAATTAACTAATTTAATACTTAATACTTTGTTACTAAGCATAATTATTATTCGAAATTCAATTACATATATATAGATGTAAAATAAGACACTAACGAAACCGGTAAAAGCTACTTGATGGAGCTTGTTAAGAAAATAAAAAACAAATCTATTTTCTATTCGTGCATAGTAAATGGCAAATGTTATTGAAAACAAATCAAATGGTTCGAATGATTAAATCATGAATTGATCGCAACATGCATGAAAAATTTCAACTAGAAATTCAAATAATAGTAATTTATTAAAAAGTAAAAGAATTTTATTCAATGAAAAATTTTAATCTATATATCACTCAGTATTAGTGAAGCTAAAAAAGATAAAAAAAATAATAGTGTAACTATATAATAAAGGTAAATATAAAAGAAAAAAAATAAACTAGTGGTCGACTATGACTAATTAATGTATCTTCCCACATGTTCCTATGTTTTTTTTCTTCTTTCTTGTTTGAAAGAATATGATAGAGTACATGAACAAGCATTCAACGTCATCGTATTTCCTTTGGACGCAATGATAAAATTACAATTTTTATTAGTGTTATTCAATGAGAAGACATAGTAAGTGATATAAAAAATAATATAAATCGTGGAAAACATTGTGTATAAGAAATTAATGGAAATTTGTTTTTCTTAAAAGATGGAAAAAAAGAGGATAATTGTTGACCTATGGTAACCTGCATTGGACATCAATATATTATTAATATATTTTTATGCAATATTCATGAGTACGAAATCAATGTAAAATTTCATCAAATACATATTAATCTAAGACAACAAGAAAATTTCATTTGGATCTACCTATTTAAAATTACAATAATTACAAAAACATCTCAATTCATTTTTAATTGATCATCTTACACTAACAGCAATAACTATCTACGTGTGTGGTTTCTTAAATTTTATGTAGTGATGGTGATAAGTTAATTGAAATATAATGAATAAAGACTATTGAATCATATGAACGCTATATAATTTAGAAGATTTGAAAATGATCAATACTTATTTCTAAAAGATAAAAATAAGTCCCTAAGAGTTTTAGGAATGAAAAATCATTTTTAATAGCCATCCTTTAAAACCATGTCTCTGAAAAGTTTTTAGGATAATATTTATTCTTAATACTATTAAATTTAGGATGATGTTCATCTCAATACACAGAGAGTACATTTTTTCTTAATTAGACTCTTATTTTGTCTCTAAAAGTCTTTTATTTTATTGTGAAAAGATTTTTTTAATTTAATACTATTATAAACAATTAATAATTATAATAACAATAAAAATAGTAAAAAGAAAATAATATTATACTATATATACTTAAGACTTATTAAATAGTAGCACATTTTTTTGGTTGTGATTAGCAACTCTGTCTTTTATAACATAAGAATATTCATAACTTTTAGTGAACATTGCAAATTTTGATAAGTTTGAAAGAGTCGAAGCTAACAAATTCATGGACTCTCTCGATTATACGATAAATAGTTTAACATTCAAGCGTATTTACAGGGAGGCTAATTCCTTTATTGAAGCACTGAATAAAAGTGGGGTGTGCAGGTCTATTGAACGTGTTGCCTTCCAGTAAAATCCCTATTTGTTTTTAGTCTTTGGATTCGAGTATAGGTTTAAAATTGCCAATTCCTATAGTATTCTCTACCTTGTCTTTTGTCTTTGAACGAGTAAGATTCTAAATTCCAATATATAATAGCTGCTTTTCAAATATATATGTATATATATTTACATATTGAAACCTTGATTTCTTTCAAAAATTTGTGTGTTTGGTTGTGAGTTCATTGCCACTTACATGGTAAATCATAACTATTAATTTTTACCGTTATTGATCCATTTTATTAAATAGTAACATTTTCTTTCGTGTGATTTGCATCTATATCTTTCGTGACATAATAAGATTTCTAACTTCTATTAAATAAGATGGCAAAATTTGACAAATTTGGAAGAATTAGTGTTAAACGAGTCATCTGTCTCCCAACTTTATTCTAGATGTTGGAACCTTTACTTCTCTTTAAAATTTGGATGCATATGATTATGAGTTCAATGATAGCCTTAATTTACATGGTAAATCACGTGTTTGAATTTTGTAGTTATTGATCCATTTTATTAAATAATACCATTTTCTTGATTGATTTTTGCAACTATGTATTTCATAACATAATAAGATTTGTTACTTTTATTGGATAGGATGGCAACATTTGACAAGTTTGGAAGAGTTGACATTACAATCTTCATCTCTCCCTTCCAACTTTATTCAAGATATTGGAACCTTGACTTCTCTTAAAAGTTTGTCTGCGCATGATTGTGAGTTCAATGGCAGCCTTAATTTACATGGTAAATCACATCTTTGAATTTTGCAGTTATTGATCCATTTTATTAAATAACAGTATTTTCTTGATTGATATTTGCAATTATATATTTTATAAGATAATAAGTTTTGTAATTTCTGTTGGATAGGATGGCAAAATTTGACAAGTTTGAGAGAGTTGACATTACTATATTCATCTCTCCCTTCCGACTTTATTCAAGGTATTGGAATCCTTTCTTCTCTAAAAAATTTGTATGTGTTTGTTTGTGAGTTCAATGGAAACCTCAACTTATATTTTAATTTGCAAATTACATTTTTCAATTTTTGCATTATTGATCCATTTAATTTCTTTCAATTCTTTTATTGATTTCATATATTCCATTCAAATAAGCATTACATATAATTTAAATACAATAATTTTGTAATGAAGAATGTATCACTCATTATAAGTCTAAGCAAAAAATATAGTAATTACTAAAAAAAGGCAA
>JAQSVH010033268.1:0-10426 GCA_029448705.1 Adansonia digitata | reverse complement strand
AAATTATTTTAAATCAAAAACAATTTAAACCCCTATTTACTTTTATTAATTAGATTCTACCATTTTTCTTATCACATTGTTTCTTTTCTTTCTATTCTCAAAATCAATTTTGAACTTTTAAAGGTCCTTGTAGGATATCATCTCAACTTCTCTACACTGCAAATCTAAAAATCAAGCTAAAGGAAGTGAGCAATATAAATGAGTAGCATCGACAACTACCAGGACGCTCTTTCGAGTTTGAGTTTATAACCTGAAAGATAATTCTTTGTATCATTACCAGAACAGTCAAGATCACAACAAAATCCAAAAAATTAAATATTTCTAGCATGTAAACCCTGTAATTCTCAAATGCAGCCTTGACAATCTCTTCATTCAGCATTTCTGAATTGACTGTCTTTAGAAACTTAAAATATAAATCATGAAAATTTGGCTCAACGCTTGCTCTGACAAGTGTTTTACAAAATGAAGTTAATAAAACATTAATTATTTAGTGAAAACTCATACATCAGTTTATACATCCATATAGACAGCCATAAAGAATTTAGATAAATTATAATGTACTAGAAGCTGCCAAGCAAAACTAAATCTCACTTTTTCATCACCATATACGGGCAAACCATGGATAATATCACTCATTAAGAATCTCAATAAAATGATTCACTTTAGCATCAACATTTGTTGATATCATTAACCATGAAAAATATCTTATCCTAAACATCAGATGCAGGGTTATATTAAAAACAAAATGAATAAAATATTAAAGATTACAAAATCCAAACATGTAGATTGATATGTAACAGAACCCATAAAAATGGCATATTCTTATTTCAAATGAAAATGAATCCAATAAAGGGCGACAAAAATATCCCCTAATGTAATACAAAATAATTTTAGTTTAAAAAAAGGATAACATAGTTTGCAATTAGACAAAAAGATCCTTTTTATTGATACAATAAATTCAATTAAGAAGGTTTCTTACCCTACCAGTAAATAAAATCATTCTCTTGTTCCTCAAAAGAGAGGGAAAAAAACCAAACAAAATAAAAAAAAGAGCATCATGTAAATATAGATGGAGATGTATTAATATTTAACGCGCCAAATGGGTGGGTCAGGTTGATTTCGGATTGGATTAATTCGGGTTAGGGTATTTCGGGTTTCTAAAATTTTGGGTCATTTTAGTTTCAAGTTAATTCGAGTTCAAATCATTTCGATTTCAGGCCATTTCGGGTTCAAGTCAATCAAGTTTAGCGCTGAGGTTAATCGTGTTCCTGATTTTATATCATTTTAGGTTCAGGTCAATTGGGTTTAACACTTGGGTTAATCAGTTTCGAGTCAATTATGTTTAACAATAGGGTTTATCGAGTTTGACCATTTTGGGTTCAGGTCATTCGAGTTAATTGTTCAAGTCAAATCGGGTTTAGACCAGTTCGGGTTAGGGTTATTGACTTTTTCTAGTCAAATTGAGTTGGGTAAGATTTGGGTTCGGGTGAGTTGATTGAATTTTTTAGATTTAGGTCAGAATTTATAGGTCTAATTAACATTCAATCTGCATGTAGATGCGTATGAACATGAACATTTATAAAAAGAGCAAGATACTTCGAGAATATCCCTCTTCTTGCCTGCTGCAACAAGTGTTTCAATATTTAGAGCACAACCGCACCCTCTATCATATGAATGCTGTTTTAAGGAAAGCAATAGATATGTAATGGTGTGAAAAAGTACAATCCAATAAAGTGGATTAACAGGTTTTAGATTCATCCATGCATTAAGAGCAATCAGATGATAGTAAATTACATATTTACACTTACTATTTCAAGTAACTAGCCTAGAAGAATGAGGAAAATTGGAAGCAGTGGACGTAATTGCCATTGCACTCAATGATGACACTCATGACATAAGTAAAGATAAATGGGCAGTCCCATGTAGAAAATTTCACGCATAACAACTAGTGACACAACTAACGACATCAGCACATTAAGATCTAGAAAACAATACTAAGAGAAATAATGTTATATTTACCTTACATGTTGAGCAAATCCATCCAAAAAGAACTGCAAGCCATGCTAAGCCATGAATATATGAACAAAAAAGATTATGTTCGATTAAATATTAACAGAATAAGACAAGTAAAGGAGGATGCAATTGACTGTTTTAAATGATTGAAAGCAAGAAAAAGAAAAAAAGAGCAATAAAAAATCTTTTACAAGATCATAACTCTTCTTGTTTGTGAATATACTAATGGAAAACAGGTTACCAAAGTGAATGAAAAAAAATCCAACTTAGACATTAACGAATGCTTGGTTATATTTCACAAAACAAGAAATGAAACAGAACTAAAACTTGTCAAATTAACCTAATCATGTGTGTTTTACTGCTGGTAAAATATGTGCGTTATTCAACCCTATAAACTCTAATTTAAAGGAAAAAAGAGGAGAAAAAAAAAGAGAGAAAACATGAGAAGTTAATTAGTCACTGCATGTCATTGCATATTTTTGCTATCTAGATACGTTGAGGAGTTGATCGAATATTAGTTAATTACTGTTCATTGAATTATAGGAGTTCCTAGCTGTACACATTGTGTAATTGCTGTAAATATAAGATAATAGCTGTTGATTTTTTCTGTAATTATTTTGATAGGATTATTTTCCTTATTTACTCTATGTAGAGCCTATAAATAGGTTACTTGTAATAGTCTCTAAGTGTGGCAACACAAATCAGAACATTCTAATCCTATTCTCTTTATTTTAAACATTGCATCAGAACCTATCTATCCTTTCTTTTTTGAAACAGTGCAAGTTCTTTTTCAACATGTCTGACATGTCCGAGACCACCACTAATTCTGCTTATACCCCTACCAATGTTTCAAGAAACCTTAACTCTCTCAATTCTGAATCATACTCTGTTCAGATCACCAACATTAGGCTGAATGGTGACAATTTTCATTGCTAGTCTTAATCAGTTCGTATGTATATTCGAGGAAGAAAAAAATCAGATATTTAACGGGGGACAAGAAGGCATCTGCAACCATAGATCCTATGTTTGCAACCTGGGATGCTGAAAATTCCATGGTTATGGCATGGCTTGTAAATTCCATGGATGACGACTTCAGCTCAAATTATATATGCTACCTGACAGCAAAAGAACTATGGGAGAACATTAACCAGATGTACTCTGATTCTGGTAATCAATCACAAATCTATGAACTCTAACTAAGACTTGGTGAGATCCGACAAGGAGGAGATACTATCACCAAGTATTTCAATGTCTTAAAAGGTTTGTGGCAAGATCTAGACATGTACAATGACTATGAATGGAGTTCCCTTGATGATTGCAAACATCATAAGAAATTGGTTGAAAATAACTGAATCTTCAAGTTTCTTGCTGGTCTAAATGTTGAATATAATGAGGTTAGAGGAACGACCGGTGGCCGACAACCTCTCACTTCAATTGGAGAAGTCTTTTCCGACGTAAGAAGGGAAGAAAGCTGGAGAAAGGTTATGGCGGGAAAAAAAAGCTAATGGAAGTTCTATGGAGACATCTGCTCTTGCAGCATCTAATGCAAATAGGTCTTGTACTAACCAGCGAAGATCTAATGAAAAACGAAAAACAAATGAAAAATCTCGAGTTTGGTGTGACTCCTACAACAAGCCTCATTACACTTGGGAAACCTATTGGAAAATCCATGGAAAACCTATATCCTGGAAAGGTAGGCAAACTGGTAATAGATCTAATTGTCCTACTCCGTCTGCCAATGAAGTTGAAAGTAATACCTTTAGCAAAGAGTAGATCGATCAACTCCTAAAACTACTAAGATCTAATCCGTCATCGGGCATTCCTAATAGTTCTCTGGCACAAACAAGTAGAACATCTTTTGCATTTTCTAGTAGTTTTACCTTTGCCCCTTGGATCATTGATTTAGCTGCATCTGATCATATGACTAGGTTTTCACATTTTTTCAAATCATATTCACCTTGCTATGGGAATCAAAAGGTAAGAATTGTTGCTGGAAGTTTTTCACCTATTGCAGGAAAAGGTCTTGTTAAGATATCAAAAAAAATAACTTTAAAATCTGTTCTTCATGTTCCCAATCTTTCTTGCAACCTATTGTCTGTTAGCAAACTTTCTAAAGATTCTAATTGCATTGTTAACATTTTTAATTCCCACTGTGAGTTTCAAGAGCGGAACTTGGGGACGATGATTGGCAGTGCTAGAATGGTTGATGGTCTTTACTACTTTGATGACAACTCCAACAATAAAGAGGCTCACGGATTGAACAGTAGTATTAGTTCAACTTCTATTCGTGAACAAATAATGCTTTGGCATCTTAGATTAGGACATCCTAGCTTTCCTTATTTGAAACAATTATTTCCTATAAATCAACCCGTTGAATTAAGCTTTACCATTTTGTTGGATCATTTTAAGATTAGTGTTTAACGTTTTTATTAGGGGTTACGATTTTTTTATGGTTTTGAACTAAGGTTTAAGTTTCTTGGATTAGGGTTTTTGTTTAGGTTATAGATTTTTGGATTGAGGAGTTATATTTTAGGGTTTAAAATTTTAGATTAAGGTTTAAGTTTTATGGATTTGAATTATGGTTTAGGATTACGGTTGTTTGTTTTAAAGTAGGTTTTAAGATTAAGGTTTAATGTATTTGAATTAAGGTTTAAGGTTTTAAATTAGGTTTTACGATTATGGTTAGCTTTTAAGATGTTGAATTAGGGCTTTGAAATATGGTTTAGGGTTTTTAAATTTTGAATTAAGGTTTAAGTTTTTTAGACTTAGCATTTTGTGTTTAGGATTTATGTTTTAAGGTATTTAAATTCTGATTTAAGGTTCAAGTCTCAAGGTTTTAGATTTATGTTTGGTTTTTTGGATTAGGGTTTAAGATTGTTGTTTAAAGTTTTATATTAGAGTTTAAGGTTGTTATATTTAGTGTGTATTTTTTAGGTTTTGGATTAGGGTTTAGGTTTTAAGGTTTTGTATTTAGGGCTTTTAGGTTAGGATATATGGCTTAGGGTTTTGAATTAGGGTTTAATTATTATGTTTTAGATTTTAAGGTTAAAGTATTTTAGATTATGTTTAGATTCTAGGGTTTTGAATTGCAGTTTAATATTATGGTGTAAGGTTATGAATCAGGGTATTTGGATTAAGCTTTAAGGTGTTTAGATAAGTGTTTAGGATTTTTTATTAGGGTTTAAGTTTTAAGATTTTAAATTAGGGTATTAGGGTTTTGAAATATGGTTCAAGTTTTGTGTGTTCAATTAGTGTTTTTGATTTGGATTTATTGTTTTTTAATTACGTTGAATGTCTAAAATTTAGTTTTAGGTTTTAGGTTTTTATATTAGGGTTTAGGTCTTAATGTTTTAGGGTTTAAAGTTAGGCTTTACGTTTTTCATTTAAGGTTTTTAATTATAGCTTAGGATTTAAGCTGATGATTTAGGGTTCATGCTTTTAATTCGGGCTTTCAATTAAGGTTTAAGGTTTTGAATTAATTATTTTTATTTAATTTTGAAATGATGCATTTAACGGGTTGATTTATAGATTGACTTGTAAGTTGATTTAAGATTCAAACTTAACTAACCTGATAAATATGTGAAAAAAAATATTTTATTAATTATTTGTATTTTATTTTTAAATAATGTTTTTAAAAGGGTTAGTCTTTATCTTAGCTAGCATGTAAATTTAGAATCCATACCCAACTAGCTTAGGAAAAAATAAAATTAAAACTTTATTTTATTATTTATTTTATTTTAATTTTAAATGAATAATTTAAATGGTTTGATTTGTACATTAAACATAGGTCAATTTAAAATTCATACACAACCTCGTAAGAAAATTTTTAAAAAATATATTTAATTTATTAATTATCCATATTTTATTTTTGAATAATGAATGTGATTAATCTATAATTTGCTTTTGAAATGATTTAAAATTTATAAAAAATTCCAAGATTGAAATAAATAAAATAATAATAGTCTTTTAAAATCAATCAAAAATGATGATTGATTGGTTGGTTGGTTAGCCGTGGACTTCGCGTTCCACGTTGCTCTAATTCAAGCTATGGGCAAAGAATTCGTTCGACAACATTGCCATGCTGGGCCTGGCTCAAAAGAAAGAAAATTATAAGCCCAAATAACAAAAAAGGCATTTGGAGCATAACAAAATTTTACGCGTCGGCCCCGCACCAAAATAGCTCTTTGCAACAGAAAATTACGGTTCTACCCATTATTTACCCATTTTGTTTTTACCCAATTTTTAGGGATGCGTTGCTTGCCTTGTTTTTGATAGTCGTAGAAAATAAAACCCTCCAGCCATATTCCGTTATCCCTGATTTCAAAATCTCGACTTTTGTTGTCTTTCGCTCTTGATCCTTTCTCAATTCGCTGACTTTTCCCTCTAACTTCCACTCTTTCACATATATTCTTCATTTTTATCCCTTGTTTTCCAAAATTTTAATCTCCTTTTCCTCATAAAATCCCCCTTTTTTTGTATTCTCAGTGAGTGATTTTTTTTTTTTTAACAATGGACCCAACTAGTGATTTACTTTATTGGGATAGTCAGAATCAGTCTTTTTTTCTTTTTCTCGGGAAGTGCAGAGCGGTTATAGAATGAGAGCTTCTTTTCTCAATTACCAATTCATGCAGCTGTTCAAGAGATGAAAACTTATA
Source organism: Adansonia digitata (assembly GCA_029448705.1). Lineage (NCBI taxonomy): Eukaryota > Viridiplantae > Streptophyta > Magnoliopsida > Malvales > Malvaceae > Adansonia > Adansonia digitata. The sequence goes on along the minus strand of JAQSVH010033268.1, from coordinate 3,758 downwards.
TATCTAATTGTTCCTGAAAAAGTATGGAGTCTAAACAATTTTCAAGGCTATTATCGTTGTCAAAAACAGAAATAGAAAGAGGTAATGTCTTCCTATCTCTTACAATTCCAAAAAAACCCATTTTTCGTTTTTGTTTTATCATGAATTTTTTGTTTTTTATTCAAAAACCCACTCATAGTCGTTCTAATTTTTTCAACGTTGGAGGACTTAGTACTTGAGGATTTCATTTTAGGGTTTGGTTTCCGAATTATGATTTCCATGAATAAGAATAATTACAAAAAACATCAAGTTTACTTTTAAATATTATTGTTAGAAGGCATGGGCCTTATTCCCTGTTAAAACTTTATTCTTGGCATCGCTATGGGTATCTTGCTGATTCTGTTATGGTAAGTCTTTAAATTCTGAAGTTGATGATGCAATTGCCAAATGATCACTTCATGAGTTGCTCATTTCTATTAACTGTCAGTTCCTATGAACTCTAGGAAACTTGGTTTCTGTGTCGTGTTAGGCACAATATATTAAAGTTTTACTAATTATTTTGCATCTTATCTCTTTTTGTTTTAAATTATCACTTTGCAGATTCATCATGCTGAAGGCAGTTTTCCCGCTGCTAAGTTGTCTGTTTTAAATTCTTGGAAAAGGTGGTCAGTATGTCGCTGAAAATGAACGGGAGTAATCAGTGAACTTCATACCGGCAAGTTATGCCAACGGAGAATGATGAGCATTTCACCGGTATGGAGGGCTCTCCCAACAGAGAGGGATGAGTATCCCGAGATTTACAAGATGAAGCTTTTGGCCATCAACGAGATTCGGGCCAAGTCCATGTTCTGGTCAGTGATTATTTTCATAGCAATCTGTAATTTTTGGTTAATATAATTCCCATTTGATTGAAGTTGTTGAGGGTTTCTGACTTTTGTGTGTCCTTTAATATTCATCATTTACTTCTTGAGGAAGTTATTCAGGTGGTGTAACCCCTTAGGTTTACTCACGTAAAGAACTGATACTCTTTTGTACATCTATCACTCTGTCCTCATTTTATCCTCTCATTAATGTGTCAGAATTCAATATGTTATCTCTTTGCTTATTTTAGTAGGATTGCTTTTGATCCCCCCTCATCACTTTCTCATTTTGGAGTAAATCCTTTTGACTTGTATAAAATCAATGCCTTTGCATGTGATATATGAGTTTTTCTAGTTTGGTGCTTGATATTAATTTGGTTCAGATTGACCTGCTGTTATCCAAAGCAATATTGATTACTCTGTTTGCCTGAGCAGGAGGCTTTAGAAGTAATGTTATAGGTGTTCTGAAAAGAAGAAAGTAGAAATCGTGTTTGGCAAACTTGAGGTAGAAGCATTATAAGATGTGGAAAGCTGTTTTGTAATAATTTTGTAAAAAATGCTTTCAGATGTGGACAATAAAAGTTCAATTAAAGTTTAACCTTTAGTTTCTACTTGTTGTAGCTCTTTAGAGTTAAGGTACAAATTACGGCTTAGTTTGCAGTGGCATAAAGTTGTCATCAACTTCTTGTGTAAGTTTTTTCAATTGTTCCAAACTCCTTACTTCAGGTAAGCACTTTTAAGAGGTTGACCCAAATACCTACTTACTCTAAATTCATATTTAAATTCATGTACGACTTACAAATAGGATGTATCCTACTTACTGATTTTAATATACAGAGATTAATAGTTGGGGAGCTTTAATTTACATAGTGCTCAATTTTTAAGTTCTGATTTACGTTTACATTATGTTTGTTTGTCCTATCTAGAATTTTTATCTTGCCTTTTATATTTTAGAAGGCTTTTTACAGAAAAGGATGTATTAAAGTTTTTCCGTGCATGTTTCTCTAGTTATAGTTATTGCTGTACCAGGGGTGTGGCAGATTGGCAATCTCTGAATGCTAATGATAGCTACCTAGGGCTTGGCTCTGATGATGTATTTGGAATGTTGAGCTTGTAGGATATTTGTGATTTGCTTTGTTAAGTAAAGAAGGGTGGCAATATATGGCTGATTGCATGGTGAATATTGTCTTTGAGGAGGGCAGTGATGCAGGGTAGGGATGATAGAAATAGCTAGAACACAAAAGAATTGAAAATAGTCGAGAAAGATAATGCTATAGAGATATTTAGGCTCTAGAAAGAAGCTTTCTAGATAGTATAATAAAATAATAATTGAATACATTGTACCAACTACCTAGATGCATATAAATAGACTAGAACTCCTACTCTTACAAGACCTTTTATTCTTGGAAGAAAACTAGTTAAACTTAATCATAAAACTTATCCTAAAGTAAAATAAACCTCTTATCCTAAACAATAATCTAATTAAACTAGAATTCTTAAAATAAAAACATAAACTTTATCCTAAACAAAATCCTAAATGAAATAAAATTGTTATTTGTCGATGCTCTTGCATCATTCTCCCTCGATTGAAAAAGTGGCAGTATCTGCTGAAAAAAACTTTACACTTTCCAAGCTCCTTAGACTTCCACTTATGGTAAGTACTCTTAGGAAACCTTTCCTTCCTCAAGTGAACCAGCACCAAATCTCCTTTTTCCAATTCCTTGAAATGCACATTTTTGATCGCAGCAGTTGCATAAGCCTCCTTGCTTTTCTTTAAAGCTTCTTGCGCTTGCTCATGGACCTTTCGACTGTGATCAATAAAAGCTTTTCCATCATCACTTACCCTAGCTTCTTGAAAGCTTTTCATTGGTGGTAAACCCTGTGGCAAGTTGTTACTAACTGACAAAGCAAACTCTTCTAACAACTTTTGAATTACAATAGGTTGTTCTTTAAAGTTCTCATCATTGCTAAATTTATTTGTGACCTTGCTGGCTTCATTCTTCAAATCCTCTTTATCATCTTGGCTAGCGGTAGTCATCACCCTTCTGATTACTAAGGATTCTCCTTGTGCAAGGTATATATCTACGTACTCATCATCGTCATTATATTCATCATAAATTGGATTTGGTAGTTCTAGATCTTCTTCTCCAAAATAAGTTTCTATAGTGGCTTCGCATTCCAAGTAGTCTTCCTCGAGTAACTCCATGTGAAAATTATTCACTTGGATCTTTGCTCCTCCTCCTATCAACTCAGGAGCATGCAATAACTAATATTCCAATGCAACTCATACTGCAAAGTTTGCAAGTCCATCATTATGGAAAGGGTTGTCAAGCTCTCTTTCATCTGACACTTCTTTAAGACCACCTTTGGACAGGTCAAAAGGATTGTGGTCACCTTCTGGTATCTCCATCAGGGCTCTCACATGTATTTGTCGCTGCAAAGCTTGTACAGCCTGTGACAACTCATCCACCATTCGCCTTAACTCAATCAACTCTGTCTTCTGTTCCTGGTTTCCTTTTCCACGGCCCCGTACATGTCCAGCCATGGCCTTGATACCAAATTGATGTAGGGTGGAGATGATAGGAATAGCTAGAACACAAAAGAATTAAAAAATAGTCGAGAAAGATAACATTGTAGAGAGATTTAAGCTAAACTTTTAGATATAATAATAAAATAATAATCGAGTACATTGTACCAACTACCTAGATGCATATAAATAGACTAGAACTCTTACTCTTACAAGACTTTTTATTCCTGGAAGAAAACTAGTTAAACTTAATCATGAAACTTATCCTAAAGTAAAATAAACCTCTTATCCTAAACAATAATCTAATTAAACTAGAATTCTTAAAATAAGAATATGAACTTTATCCTAAACAAAATCCTAAATGAAATAAAATTGTTATTTGTGGGTGCTCA
>JAQSVH010033257.1:0-10427 GCA_029448705.1 Adansonia digitata | reverse complement strand
TTAGATTCATCCAAAATTATTAAAATGCTAATAATACCTTTCCAAAAAGGGAATTTCATGAACTCTATGGGAAAAATATTCAGGGGATTCAAAAATGTTGTTTGTTAGGCCAAAACAGCCTGAACAATAGACTGCTGGCTAGATCTAGGGGTTCAAGATAGCGAAGATTCAAAAAATCGTAACTATTTTATTCGAGATGATTTGAAGGTAAATGAGATATTGTTGGGAAGGTAATCTGAAATCCTTTAAGGAAAAATACCAATACATTTTGGACAAATCATTTTTTATTTTTACATAATTTTTCAAAACTAGACCATTGTGCTGCCAGAACAAAATAGGGGAGGTGTTTGGTATTTATGGTTTTTCATTGGGTTGAACTTGGGCCATGGACGTTCAAACATCCGTAATTGAGATGAGGGGTTGACATAGGCATTAGAGTTTATTCCATAATCTCATAGTAGTTTAGTATGATAGAAAAACCTGTTGACCATGCCACTACAAGGGTGATTGGCTAAGGACTAAAGGCTCATATTTTTAAACTAAAAGGCTTCATTTCATTTTTGAAAAAAAATAATACTCTTATACTCAATCTTCCATGAATCTAGAATTGAATGCTTGCTTTGCCCCCAAGGTTAGAAAACCAACTTCATAAAAATCCTAAGCTCATGTTATTCTCCATGTGTAAAAGATAGCATGTGGTTAACTTGGGGATTTTTTTTAAAATCGATTTTTTTAGTATTCAAACAAGCATCTCAACATAGATAAAGTGCCACAAACATAATATAGAAAATGAAGAACATATATACATAATCAAAGATGACATTTTTTCATAGAAAAAATAAAATGAATACATGGAGATAATAGATAGATGCATGAACATACTTAGGATGAACATGTTTTAAAAAAAAAAGACTTTGCTAGAAAAGGCATTTTTATTTCATGGAACCTATCAAGCTGCTAGGAAATGTACAGGTATACTTAGGACATGTTAAAATGCATACTTTAAACATGAGATGAAGATGTGGATGTGGAAGAAACATGGCAAAGTTACAAGGACAAAGGCTATTATGGTGATGAAAATGCAAAAAAGTATGCTTAGTTAACCAAACAGCATAAAGGCACCAAGAAGAACATCAAGATCCTTAACTACCACAATCAAAGCCATAAAAAACTCATGGGAGTCCTAAGATGGCTATAGAAGCATAAAAAAGGTCTACTAAGATAATGTTAATGACAAAACAGAAACTACAAAGATCAAGGTAAAGGGGATATACCAAAAAAACTTGAAGTTCCCTGTATCTCAAAGTAGTGGTTGTAGGCTTAATATTTTCCTTCTTCTTACTATTATTTAGCAAGAAAAGGATGAAAATAGGTAGCTTTTTGGTGGTATCATTGATGGTGAGACTTTTTAAAGATCAAAACGTATGGAAAGTTAGGTTCTTAAAGGTTTTCTAGTGGTGGTTTGGGGTAGCTACTGGAATAGAGTATGGAAGTTAATAAAATAATGTTTTTGGAAGTGTTTTTGGGGCTAAGAATGGCTAAAGGAGTTGTGGGGATGGGTGAAGAGTTTTCTTAGACTGCTGAAGAGTTTTTTTATAGCTAGGGCTTTTTTTTAAGGTAGTTGGTTCTCTTTATCTTCATGCTCAACCAATGGCTTTAGGAGACAAACCAAGGGCATTGCTGGGTTTTTTTCTCTACATAAGGAGACATCCAGGTAACATGCTCAGTCTGCACCCCTATTGCTATTGGTTCTGCGATGCTGAGAAAAAAATCAGAAAAGTTGCAACAACCTTCTAACTACCGATACACCTGCCACCCTCTTCCACTATATTTCTTATAAAAGTGACCTTTGGCATTGGTTGCTTGGGCCTTATCTTGTTTAAATCTAGTCACTGGCCTAAATCAAGGTTTGTAATGCTTTATGATGATTTATTGGTGCTAAAAACATGTTTGAATCAGATTTTTGAAGGTTCAAAAATGGTCCAAGCAAGGTAAAATGCCTTACTGTATGGATACAAAGCATTTTGTATCGATACGAAAGGCAATTTTTATTCCTGAGTATTGATACTCATTTTGTACGATACACAAGGCAATTTTTATTCCTGAGTATCGATACTATGAACAAAAATTATTTCTAGTCTCAAAACTTAGAGCCTTGTATCAATACTCCACGGACTTGTATCTATACTCATGCTTGTGCATTGATACATTTTGCCAAAAATCATAACTTTAGCTACTGCCAAGACTTGTATCGATACGATCATACTAGGAATTGATACTGTCGCAATGTGCCCTCAGGATGGATCCTCGCAGATTTGTGGGCACATATGACTAAAAATACTTTTCTAACTTGGGAGTGTCTTATTGACCTAGCCTTTTCCTTCGCAATGTGATAAGAATGAGAAAGTATAGATTCTTGACTTATGACACAATAAGGGGATCATAAGATGAATCGGTCATCTTATTGAACTCAAATGACCATCATAAAAATGGCTAATGCTTGGAGTTGCCATCGATCATTTTAGGCTAGGCATGATCCGACCTATGTTTTGAGTTAAAAACTCAAAACATCAATCCCGTGGTCTACATAGTATAAAGATTTACTGTTTGGGTTCGGGAGTTAGTTACACATGATGAGGTATGAATCTCTTCACGACACCCAAAATTGATACCTTACTAGCTATATCTTATCTTAGTTTTGATTTTTTCGATCTTAACTTATCACTATTTGGATATAACCCTCTTTCAATGCATGAATCATATAGAAATACAAATCCAGGTTTTGACGAAAAAGATTTAATCTCATATACGACTCGAAGAGATGGGGAATATAGAGATTTTTAATAAAAATTACCTTTGGATTTTACTTTGAAAAATGGAATATTCCACTTTAGGCACTAGAGAGATACCCAAGCGGAATATTAGTTTTATTTGAAATGATTGAAAAACATGAATACAAATAATTATCATGAAGAAGTCATGTTAGTAAGGCAATAAATAAAGAAACATAACATAGATCATTCAATGCAATGATAAAGAAAAGGGATGGACTATTGAAATTTACCTCACAATTGGCATCGATTATCTAAGAATAACCAAATTGATAATTTTCGAGATGCATCTGGGTTTCTTAATTAAACGAGTTTGTTTGACATATTCATGGAAGTATAGGAAGAAGAAAATTTTAATTGTAGTTGCAAAATAGTGTTAGAGTATCCCCTAGGAAAGATAGGGTTAAAGCATCCCTGTGGACGATGAATAATTTTGACAAAGGAAAGATTTTTAAATCTTGACAATTTTAAAAAGTGGGGTTGGAGTATTCCCTCGAAAGGTCAGGGTTGGAGTATCCCTATAGATGACAAATCATTTTGAAAAAGAAAGATTTTTCAAACTTGACAATTTTGAAAAACGGGGTTGGAATATCCCCTTAAAAGATCGGGGTTGGAGTATCCCCAAAAGTGACACACCTGACACTCTTTAAAGAAGTCGAGTTGGAGACCTTAAGTTGACCAAACTTTGTGATTTAGAAAGCGAGTATGGATTTTGGCAACCTTTGGCAAAAGAAATTATTATGTATAAAGATTGTAAAGATGTAAAATATATTCATGTCTTGATATGAGCTTATCGAAGGTCGAACCATGTTTTTGAGTCTGATCGGGTTACGATGGTGACATTTTAATGTCTTGAGATGAAGCTTAGGAAAACAACTCAATTTTGACCATGATCAAGAATTAGGGATAACATCACGTGATCCCGCTTTCCTACTTTATTCTAAATTGGTTTGAAGGCTTTAGAAGGTGAACAATACCATTAGAAAGGTAACTCGACAGGGGTTTATCTAAAAATATTCCCAATATTCCAAAAGGTCACTTTTTAGGGAAATAAATTCTCAAGTTTGGATTAATTACACTGCTGGCAGAACATACAAGGGACAAGGTGTGTCAAAATTTAAAAAATCACTTAGACTCATTTGGTCTCAAAAAATTATGAATAATACCTTTCCAGAAAGGGAATTTCATGAACTTTTTAGGAAAAATGTTGGATGGATTTAGAAAAATCGTTTAATGGGTCTAAAGGGCCTAACCATAATACACTTTGTAAACTCCAAGGATTCTAGATAGTTTGCATTTGAAAAATCATAACTCTTTCATCTGGACTGATCTAGGGGAGAACAAGACGTCATTTTAAAGGTAATTTGACATACCTTTGAAGAAAAATATCAAAAAATTCATGAAAACCTATTTAGGATTTTAATCTAATTCTTCAATTTGTAACAGTTGTCTACTAGCAGGGGACAAAGCAAGTAGGGGTATATTTTTCCTTATGTTCTCATGTCCAAACTTGAGTTATTGACATTCGAAAGTCCATGACTGAAGGAAAAGAGTGGTATGAGTGTCGTGCGCTTATTTGCACAGCCTCAGAGTAGTTTGGGATGATGAAATAGCCCGTTAATCATACCATTTACGATTTAGACTCAAAACAAGGCACAAACATTTAGGGAACAAAGGCAAGGCCATTTTTGTCAGAAAATTAGAAGTTTTGAGCTCGTTTAATCAAGATTCCAGATCTAGAAAACTTAATTTTTCTTAAGATTTTTTGGCTAACTTTAAGGAAAATGCTAAGTTCACGCTAATCCTCATTGGTTGAAGGTAACATGCTTGGCCTATTGAGGTTTTCAAAATTAGTTTTTTGATAGCCATCAAACATGCATTTTGACAAAAGGAAGACAACAAACACACAGGGGGATGACACATAACATGAATAGGGATACTAACTTAACCAATGGTCTAAACAAAGAAAGTGTTATGCATTTTGACAAGAAAATATTATGGATACTGAAAATGACAATGATTCATGCAAGCTAGTCTATAAATGTGCTTGAAATTTGTTAGGCTAATGATTCATATATGGATTAAGGATAACAAGATGCGTGGATATGGCATGAAATGCATGAGCAAGAGCTATCAAAATAATGAGGATAAAATAAGGCATTTTGCACACCAAAGGGGCATTAAGGCATCGAAATCTTAAACTACCACAACCAAAAGCCATAATAATACATGACAATCCTAAGAGGGTGATGGAAATATGGAGAGCTCACTAAAATGATGAAGACGCTAAAAAACAAAAAATGAAAGTGATGGAGTGAAAAGTTATACCAATAAAACTTTAATTTTTAGCCAAATAGTTGGAGTAGCAGTGATGGCTTGAATTTTGCTCTTTTCCTTGTTGTTAATAAGTAAAAAAAGAGATAAATAATGAGGTTTTGGTTCTGGTATGGATAAGGCTGATTTTTTAGAATGTGTAATGGTTGAAAGTTAGTGTTTTAGGGTTGTTTTTTGGGTGGTGAGTTAAGACCTACGGGATTCTAGTTTTCTTGGTATAGGAATGTGTTTTGAAAGCTGAAAATGAGTTGGAATCTAAAGTCCCTTAGCTAAGATATAAGTGGTCTATTTACAGCAGCATTTTAAAGCCAAATTAAAGGTGTTTTTGGTCATTTCTCAAGGAGGACAAATTGATGTCAGCTTGGTGGCTATAGAGTAGCTGCAGGGAGCAACTTGCTACCAATGGGATGGACATAGGGTGGCTGGTTTAAATGCTGAAATGATTTTCCAACAAATAGGGTGGCTGATGGTGATATTGGTCAATAATCTAGGGAGAAGTAGGGTGATCATGTGACATTGACCTTTTTGATCTAATTTAGACTTTGAAAAATGTTTTAATTATTTCAAAAGTCTAAATTTGTAATCTGATATAGGTTTTGATCTTTTTTGATGCAAAGAAACAAGTTAAAATTAAGTTTGGGATGAATAATGGACGAGTAAAAAATGCCCGAAATGCCCGAACTGTAGAAAATGACTTCTATGTATCGATACATTACAGAATGTATCGATACATTTGGTCCAAAAACCTTGAGTGTATCGATACGATGATCATTATATTGATACTACGAACCATCTTATCGATACTATGAATCATTGTTTTGATATATATTGATATGTATCGATACATTACTTTACAGAATGCATGTTTTAGCTTTAGCATGCCCTAGTATCGATACATGAGCTTCTGTATCGACACAGATGCTTATGTATCGATACATTTACGTGTTATATTGATACAAAAGGGGACATTTCAAATTTTTGACACATTGGAGCATTGTATCGATACATGAGAACCATATGTCGATACATTCAAGCAAAAATATGAATTTTCTTATATCTTTTGTCCACGAACACCTTGAACTACGTCTTTTGATGCCATCTCTTTGCATTTACCTTTGATATGATCCATAGGCCTTCTCGCCCTCCTCAAAACACTTTTTTACTAGGTGACAACATTGCCCAATGATTATCGCCCCCTCTCACGTCCATGCCCTAAATTGTTAAAAATTAGCTCAAACAAAATAAGGTGTCTATAGATACCACACCTTAGGTATCGATACCAAACCCTCATGTATCAATACTACACATGGAAAGCCTCATGACAGTGTTTAAGCACCCATATGGCCCGCACATATGTTAGGTTCCCTAAGTTGTCTTATCTTGCCCAAAAAGAGATGAAAATTGGCTAGCGTACTCACTTGAACGACTCCAATGACACCCTAAAAATAACCTTTGCTACCTCGTGTTTGTATTCTTCTTTAAAGGAGTCCATAGGCATTTTATACCTTTCTCAAAAAACTTTTTGATTGTTTCCTTTTACCTAACTCCTAAGATACCAAAAATTGGTCTGGACAAAATAAAGTGTCTACAATCTCCATTCTTTTCATGATTGGGCACTATAAACATGTTTTTTTCATTCAGATACATGATTTTGATGCTTTGGTTTTATAAGAAAAGCTTTTCTTTCTGCCATTTTCATTAAAATTAAAGTTCATCCATCAAATTTGACAACCTTGGATTCATATAATAATCTCTATTCTTCTATTTATTGAGCACAACAGACACATTTTTCTTTTTGGGATGCATGGGTTTGATGCTTTGGTTTTGCAAGAGAAGCTTTTATTTCCACCATTTTCCTTAAAATCAAAGTTCATCCATCAAATGGGACAAACATGGATTCTCATGATAATCTCTATTCTTTTTATAATTGGGCACTAAAACATGTTCTTTTCATTGGGATACATGGTTTTAATGCTTTCATTTTGCAAGAAAAGCTTTTCTTTCCACCATTTTCCTCAAAATCAAAGTTTATTCCTCAAATTAGACAAACCTAGATTCACATAATAATCTCTATTCTTCTAGTGATTGGGCATTATAAACACATTCTTCTTGATTGGATACATGATTTTGATGCTTTTGTTTTGCAAGAAAAGCTTTTATTTCCACCATTTTACTTAGAATCAAAGTTCATTCATCAAATGGGACAAACTTGGATTCTTGCAACAATCTCTATTATTTTTTTGATTGGGCACTATAAACATGTTTTTCTCACTGGGATACATGGTTTTGAACTTTGGTTTTGTATGAAAAGCCTCTCCTTCCACCATTTTCCTTAGAATTACAGTTCATCCTTTAAATTGGACAAACTTGGATTCTCATAATAATCTCTATTCTTTTGTTGATTGAGCATAATAAGCACATTGTTCTCATTGGGATGCACAGTTTGACACTTTAATTTTGCAAGAAAAGCTTTTATTTCCTTCATTTTTCTTAAAATCAAAGTTCATCCATAAAATGTGACAAACTTGGATTCTCGCCATACTCTCAATTCTTTTTGTGATTGGGCACTAAACATGTTCCTTTCATAAGGATAAATAGTTTTGATGCATTGGTTTCACAAGAAAAGCTATTTTTCCACCATTTTCTTTAAAATCAATGTTCATTCCTCAAATGGGATAAGCTTGGATTAACGTAATAATCTCAATTCTTTTGGTGATTGGGCATTAAAACATGTAATTTTCATTGGGATACATGGTTTAGATGCTTTGATTTTGCCAGAAAACCTTTTTTTCCACTATTTTGCAATAAATCAAAGTTCGACAATCAGATGGGACAAACTTGGGTTCTCATGAAAATCTCCATTCTTTTTATGATTGGGCACTACAAACATGTTTTTTTCATAGGGATACACTATTTTGATTCTTTGGTTTTACGAGAAAAGCTTTTCTTTCCACTATTTTCCTTAGAATCAAAGTTTATTCCTCATATAGGAAAACTTGGATTCATATATTAATCTCTATTATTATGGTGATTGGGCACAGTAGACACATTCCTCTCATTGGGATGCACGGTTTTAATGCCTTGGTTTTGTGAGAAAAACTTTTATTTCCACTATTTTTCTTAGAATCAAAGCTTATCCATTAAATGGGATGAACTTGGATTCTCATGATAATCTTCATTCTATTCATGATTAGGCATAATAAACAAGTTTTTTTCATTGGGATACATGGTTTTGATGCATTGGTTTTGCAGGGAAAGCCTTTATTTCCACCATTTTCCTTAGAATCATATTTCATCTATCAAATGGCACAACTTGGATTCTCGAGATAATCTCCATTCTTTTCGCGATAGGGCATACATTCTTCTCATTGGGTTACATAATTTTGATGCTTTAGTTTTGTAGGAAAAGCTTTTCTTTCCACCATTTTCTTTAAGACCAAAATTTATCCTTCAATTGGGACAAACTTGGATTCATATAATAATCTCTATTCTTTTGTTGATTAAGCATAGTAAACACATTCTTCTCATTGGGATGCAAGGTTTTAATGCTTTGGTTTCACAAGAAAGCTTTTGTTTCCACCATTTTTTTTAGAATCAAAGTTCATCCTTAAAATAGGACAAACTTGGATTCACACAATAATCTCCATTCTTTTTATGATTGGGTGCTACAAGCATGTTATTTTCATGGGATTCACGGTTTTGATGCTTTGTTTTTGCAGAAAAAGCTTTTATTTCCATCATTTTCCATAGAATCAAAGTTTATTCCTTAAATGGGAACAAACTTTGATTCACATAATAATCTCTATTTTTTTTGGTGATTCGGCACAATAAACACGTTCTTCTCATTAGGATACACAGTTTTGATGCTTTAGTTTTGCAGGAAAAGCTTTTGTTTCCACCATTTTTCTTAGAATCAAAGTTTATCCATCAAATAGGACAAACTCGGATTCTCGAGATAATCTCTATTCTATTCGTGATTAGCCATAATAAACACATTCTTTTCATTCGGATACATGCTTTTGATGCTTTGGTTTTGTAGGAAAAGCTTTTATTTCCATCATTTTCCTTAGAATCAAATTTCATCCATCAAATGGGACAAACTTGGACTCTCGAGGTGCTCTTTATTCTTTTCATGATTGGGCACTATAAATGCATTCTTCTCATTTGGATGCATGATTTTGATGCTATAGTTTTGCAAGAAAAGCTTTTCTTTCTAGCATTTCTTTAAGATCAAAGTTCATCCTTCAAATGGGACAAACTTGGATTCACATAATAATCTCCTATTTTTGTTGATTGAGCACAGTAAACACATTCTTCTCATTGGGATGTGCAGTTTTGATGCTGTGCTTTCGCAAGAAAAGCTTTGTTTCCACTATTGTTCTTAGAATCATAGTTTGTCCATCAAATCGGACAAACTTGGATTCACATGGTAATCTCTTTTCCTTTTGTGATTGGGTGCTATAAACACATTCTCCTCGATTAGATAGATGATTTTGATGCTTTGTTTTTGCAGGAAAAGCTCTTGTTCAACCATTTTCGTATGGAATCAAAGTTTATCAACCAAATGGGATAAACTTGGATTCTCTTGATAATCTCGATTCTTTTCATAATTAGGCACTATAAACATGTTTTTTTCATTGGGATACACCGTTTCGATGCTTTTGTTTTGTAAGAAAAGCTTTTCTTTCCATCATTTTCCATAGAATTAAAGTTCATCCCCAAAATTGGACAAACTTGGATTCTCATAATAATCTCCACTTTTTTTGATTAAGCACAATAAACATATTCTTCTCATTAGGATGCATGGTTTTGATGCTTTGGTTTTGCAAGAAAAGCTTTTATTTCCATAGTTTTCCTTAAAATCAAAGTTCATCCATCAAATGGGACAAACTTGGATTCTCTTGATAATATCTATTCTTTTTGTGACTAGGCACTAAAACATGTTCTTTTCATTGGAATACATGGTTTTGATGCTTTGGTTTTGCAGAAAAAGCTTTTCTTTCCACCATTTTCCTTAGAATTAAAGCTCATTCTTCAAATTGGACAAAGTTGGATTCTCATAATAATCTCCTTTCCTATGGTGATTGGGATACACGGTTTTGATGCTTTGGTTTTGTAAGAAAAGCTTTTATTTCCACCATTTTTCGTAAAATCAAAGCTTGTCCATCAAATGGGACAAACTTGGATTCATGTAATAATCTCCATTTTTTTGTTGATTGGGCATAATAAACATATTCTTCTCATTGTGATACATAATTTTGA
>JAQSVH010033246.1:0-10428 GCA_029448705.1 Adansonia digitata | reverse complement strand
TACCCTTCCTCGACAATTTCTTCAAACCATATTCTTCTCCATCTTCAGATTCACTAAACTCACTATTGGTCATCGCGACAATAGAAGGCATTACTTTCACTATCACAATTATCTTTGAACTTATCTGCCAAAATCCGCATACTCTTATTAATGTTAGCCAACACTAAATCCAATTAATCCAATTAATGATGAATAAGATAAAGTACTTACATATATCTACTTTTGTTCATAGTGTTCAAAATTTTTAAACAAAATAAGAGAAAAGGCTAATTGTAAAAGAACGAATGAAAAATAGATATTATTTTTTTATAGAAGTCATATAAGTAATAATAAATTTTCAAGAAAAATTTAAAAGGGAAAGAAAAATACTTATGTAATATCCAGAGGCTAATTGAATGCCAATTAAGCGTATAGATATTTTTTTAATTTGATAAATATTTTTTAAATAAAAAATAGCAACTTACATGTGTTTCTGAATTTAAAAAAAATAAAAAAAAAACCTTATGGAAGTAAAAATATCTTTTTTTTTAATTTTTTTTTAAAAAAGGATATATCTTTATAATCAACGAAATCTAAATTAAATAGGATTAAGTTTAAAATTTTGGTTACAATGAAATCTGGATGAAGGTTAACTTTTCTAATTTAATTTTGAGATAAAGATTAATTTTTAGATTGAGAACTAATCACATTTATATGACATTTTAAAAATCAAAACATAGTTCTTGAGGAGTTTCACATACATACACAATACATAAGCAACCAACATTAATGGTAGGCATAATCATCAAATTTGTTTGGTTCGTTCCTACACCCAATTTTCTAACACACTACTAGCAACCAGACATAGAAATACATTTAATAGAGTACAAAAATCAAAATTTCTCTGTTTACGAGCTTCAGTATTGAGTTGCTTGCTTAATTTTATTAACAGATTTTGACTTATTGGAATTTGGTACTGAATTTAAACCGGCCCCCGTTAGGGGGGGGGGGGAAGGCGTAGGAAGAGAAGAACTTAATTTTGTATGCAGGAAAATTTTGGAAATGTTTTCCAAGTTTTTTGGTACAAATCAAATGAGAATAGCCTGAAAAGATGTTTATATCTGATCAGTCAGAAAGCTTTGGTTGGAAAACATGGAATACAAATGGCAAACATTAACATTCCCCAGAAGAACAGGATGAGCAGCAAGCAGTAAGGGCTTCCCTCTGGCTTTTGTCGTGGTGTTATGTTGGTTTTTGCAGTAGTTGTGGGTTTAGCAAGTCCAAGAGGATGATCTCTTTATCAAAGGCTTCATCTGTTTGTCCTCCTCCAAAGAAATCATCCCCAAGTGGGACGGATCCTCCAGCATCATTTTTGCCACCAAATACCCTGCTATCGACCATGTCTGATACTTCCTTGCCTGTTTTCCTATGTATCTTCCAAGTTTCCCATCATAATATTCTGGCCAGCTATCTTTCACCAACCGTGTCTCTGCTAGATCAATCGCCCTTCTTGCTATTTGCGGCCTTCCCGTTTTTATGCATGCAGCCGTCAGCAACCACAATAGCACTGCATCCAAAATATAAATATATATATATATAAGTGCAAAATATTGCAGCAGGATAAACCAAAAGGAAAAAAACATCCAACTGATGATAGTCCTGATAACCAAAGCTTCGTGAAAATTCCCATGTATTGGAAATTAACTTGTGCAGGAAGAGACAACAAATTGTTATCCATGCAAGAACAAATTAATTTCCTTTCTAATAGGATCAAAAGCACCAAAGTGAAGATAGATTAGAAAGAGAGAGCTGTACCTGGCCAAGATCCCCCGTTGTGATAACTCCATCTCGTGTTCTTAGGGTCACAACCGGTGACAATTCGCCATTCATGACTTTCTATTGCAGGATAAGCTATTTTTAGAGGCATTTCTCCAACAAGCTCATCCCAGCGGGCTTCAATAAGGTCCATAATGGCCATTGATTGCTCTGGAGTTGCAAGAGAAGATAGAATTGCTATACAGTTACCTAAACAAAACCATCGGAAATCCATCCTTGCAGGACTAACATTTCCAATAAAGTAGCCACCACGTGTTGGCATAAAATCAAATACCCAGTCAGGGATGGAATCCGGAATAACATTAAACTTATTTACTGCAGTGTGAGAATACTCCTCGGTTTTATATCTGTAAATATCATTTAGTTGTTGAAAGTCAAGCCAAAAGTAACTACGCATGTGATAACTCAAGGCATGCAAACGCTTCACAATTCTTTCAATGCATTCTTTTCCTTCCGCATCATGCTTCAGCATTGATAAAGCACACCTCAATGCCATAAAGAAAAGTGCTTGAATTTCAATAGGATAACCATAAATACCCTGGAAAATAAGTTCACACCATCACTAGAAGATGAAGCTAAGACTCCTTTGTCTCAGAAAGGAAGGAACAAAGAGACAGAATGTTGACAGAAAATATAAAATATAAACTCTCATAGGCTCTATTTGATTTATCTATTAGAAAAAAGAAAGTCTGAAAATAAGGTGTTCAAAGGACTAACGTAGAACATATGAAGCCCATTAACTTCTAAGTATTTCATCAGCATAAGTCATCAAGTGGAAAAATTTGAAGAATACGGTGAAATCTGTTTTTCAATACAAATTAGGGGATGAAGAAAGATAAACAGATTTCAAGGGACAGGGGGTCATAAAGCAACCACCTTAATATAAAAATGCAAAATGCAATCACATGAGGAAGAAGGAAGAAGCAAAATGCAAAATCTGTTTTTTCCAGACATTCAAAGATCCATCTATTAACAAAATTTTCCTCCAACTAACCAGATGAGGAAGAAGGAAGGCCTTCATTAATAATTCACTTACAATCAGAATATGAATACGGTCAACCAAAAGAAGCATTTTCTATCATTTCTAAAACAGAGTAATAATTAAAGAGAATAAAAAGCCGTATCACAATCACCACTTGTCTACCCCATCACATAGAAGCCTAGAAAACAATGCTACACAAGTTGTCAAAACTAATTATATCAGTAACTTATTTTCTACCATTCATCCCACGACTACCAAAGTTACCAATAACTTATTCTCTACCAACATGATTATAGCATGCTACTAAATTAAAACCGGGGAATGGTATTTCTATAGGTCATGCATATCCATTCCCTCTGTTACTCTGCTATACGTGTAAAAAACAATCTGCCACATTTTATTTTCCCCTTAATAATTTCCAAATTCCACTTTTGACCTTTCATATGCTTTGCATGTCTAACATAAGATTGGTAAGAAACCTGACATATGCACACAGGCATGCGCACATACAGCACAAAAGAGAGAAAGATTAAGACTACAAGGATTGCTTACCATTCTTCGATCAATCATAGAGCATCCATCAGCACAAAGTAGGGTTGGGAAAGTATCAAATCCTTCTGATAAACACAGAGTAAGTATAAGCCTCATCCCCTTTTGACACTCAGGTTTCTCAGCCAGAGATAAATCCCCTGTAGATTTTGTATATGCACGAAGCAAAATTATCCACCAGAATCCAGAGTCAACCGGAGCAACTCTTCCAATGGCACTCTCTCCAAAATCTGCAATAATTGTGTCTGATTTACGTACAGGATCATGAAGAACTTTGAAGCTAGCTGGCATTGCACCTTCCCCTAGCTTGAATCTGTCTATTCTTTTCTCCCACCCTTGAAGATGTAGGGTCTTTAGGAGGAAGTTCTTAACTATCTCAGGCTCTCCATTCATCAGAAAAGCCAGAGCACTGGGTACAAAATCTCGAACAAAAACCTGAACAAATTATAAAGCATAAAAATATTAAAAACAGTCTCAGAAAAAGTCAATATCATAACAAACCAGCTGGTAATGGATTTTCAGTTAAAGGTAATTACACATATTAAGAATTTTCTGAACCTTTAACTTAAATCAAAATATTTTAAAACAAAAGGTTAATGATCATTTAATTTAACCTTCCCATTTTTCCACATCAAACCTCCTTTTAACAATCAGAAATCTCTGTTCATATTAAAGTTCAATTGTTGTTCATTTTTGCCTCACCTAATCCTAGTTATCCAACTTGGATCAAGGTATTTGCTATTAAATGATGTTATCCAGCATTCAATTAAGTTTAGAGTTCTCTATTGGTTCAGGCTTTCTTTCTACTACCAGTTAGTTTTATGTTGGATGGTTAAGAAATGATCATAATTGATCATAAATGTCATGGTCATGGTATGGTTATAATTTTATACAAATGCAATAAAAATTTCAATATCAATGAAAAAGGTTCCAAGTTCCGACTATCTGATAAGAACTCACCTGATCATAGTTCAAAACTTCCTCAGAAGCATGGTCATATGCGGCAATGGTACCAACTGGTTGGCCTTTGAAATACACCAAAGACCTCCTGAGAGCTTCCCATGCTTCAGCCACCATAGGGTGCGGTTCAAAGGAGTTTCTAACCGATGAAGCCGGAGGATCAAAGCCTGACCTCCCACCAGGCGTGAACGTGGTCTCATAATAGTCATAACCTCCTCTTGTGAGACCAATAGAGAGCTCACTGAGTGACCTATCATCAAATGATCTTTGCCTCTCTATGTTAAGCCTTGGCTTATCTAGGAGGCGTGAGAGATCATAATCATCCATTTCGGAGATTGAGCAAGTGGAGCTTACATTTCGAAGTCCCATCTCTTTAGTCCCATCCATTTCTTTGTCTTCAATGTACAAAAAAAGAACTCTCGAGTTTCAGAAGAAGAGATCTACAGTTCAAAAAACACATAACAGATAAAAGGATTAGAGGCTAACAACGAAGGATAAGCCCGTTTAAGTATAGCAAAGAAACTGATGAAATGCTAAGACTATATTTATAAAGCTGATGGAATATAAGCCTTGACTTGTTAGTTATCCATTCACCAATCCTTTTTAACTTTCTGTTCCAATGCAGAAAACAAAAACAAATTTTAAAAACCAGAGTTTTGTTCAATATATTACCAAAATGGTTGGATGAAGGATATAACGAAGGAATTTTCCAACAACCAACCCAATCATTATCACTATATATATATATATATGGATTTGGAGATGATGCACATTAAAAATATATAAAAATGAACCTTTTTTGAAAAATTTTTAACAAATTTCCTACATTATACTAGACTTAAGCAAAATATTACCATGGAAAATAAGTCAAGATTAATAATAATAATAATAATAATAAAGGAAACAGATCAAGTTGCATACCAAGAAAAAACCAAAAAACAGAGTGAAAAAAAAAAGAAGAAATAATGCCAAATCAAACCACCTAAAACAGAAAATCCAGATCTGAAGCCAGCCAGAACATCGAAGAAAAAAAATCAAAAACACCCCACCAAGAAAACAAGAGCATTAAGAAAAAAGAGAAAAAAAAAACCTTTAAGAAAGAAAAAGTGTGGGAAAGCTGAATTTCCGGCAACCCGAAGAGAGAAATATGAGCGCGATTTCGCCGATAAATTGGTCGGAAAGAAAATAAAAAGCGAGAGAAAATGAGAGGAGGCAGGAGAAGAGGAGAAAGAGGCAGCCATTGTGGAGACACGATATTTATAGAGCCAGAAGATGGAAAATTTGTAATAAATATATGTTCTACTAGGATATCCGGTTTCATCGTTTTCCTTACTCAAGCCAATGGAAGGAAATCAAATAAAGGAAAATTCCAATTTAGGTAGATGAACTTTTTCTATTTAAATGAACTCAAAGAAAAAAAATTCTATTTCGATAGAAGAAAATAGCTATAACCAAATTATTAATAAAAAAATTATAATTAATTAATTGCCCTTAACTTAATTTACACAAAGTGAACCAACTCTTTTTTTACATGAACCAACTATCCTTTGCTTTCTTTGGATGCAAATAATTAAAAATATTTTATATTAAATTACGAATTATTATTTAAAAATAGTTAAAATTAAAAAATTTTATATTAAATCTCAAATTATTTTTTAAAAATTAATACAAAGTAAAAAAATTTAAATTAAATTTCATATTAAATCTGAAATTACTACTTAAAAAATTAAAAAATATTTTACATTAAATCCCAAATAATTGTTTAAAAATAATAAAAATTTAAAAATATATTTTATATTAAATCCTAAAATATTATTTAAAAATTTATAAAATAAAAAACATTATATTGAATCTTGAATTATAGTAAATAAAGTACTAAATATATATTATATATATGTTAGAACTACATTTAAAAAATAATAAATATATATTGGAATATATATTTGTTATATGCCCTCACATGGCAACTTGGCGAGGGTCGGTTCCTATACCAAGGGAACCGACTCCAAATATATAGTATATATAATAAAAATGCTATTTAAAATTTTATTAAATAAAAACATTGCATTAAATCTCAAACTATAATAAATAAAATATTAATTATATTATATATATTGGAACTACATTTACAAAATAATAAATAAATGTCAAATAATTAATATATATATATATTGGAATATATATTTGATATATATTCCACTATGGCAAGGATCGATTCTTATACTAAGGGAACCGACACCAAATATATATTATATAAACTATATATATTAAAAATACTATTTAAAAAAATAAAAAATAAAAAATATTATATATTGAATGTCAAATTACTATTTAAAATATTAAAAGTATTTTATATCAAAACTCAAATAACTATTTAAAAAATAATAAGAATTTTAAAATAATTTATTAAATAAAAAATAAAAAATATTTTATATTAAATCCTATAATTACAATTTAAAAATAATAATTTTTTACTATTTAAAAAAATTAAAAATTTAAAAAATATAAAAATATTTTATATATGTGTTGGACAAAATGTATTTGATATTAGTTCTTTTTGCGAAGAGGAGTTGCTTTAATTAAAGTCATTTGCACATTCAGTTAAAATTATTTGTACATACTATTATTTTCATATATACATTTAGTTATAGTTATCTGTATATTCAATTTTATTCGAGAGAATTGACCATTCATGAAAAGAACTGACCCTTTAGGCCAAAACAATACACAAATTAAGGAAGCTAATCGACTCTTCCATGAAAGAAATCGACTCCTTAAGCCATCATTTTTACTATATGTACATTTAAATTATGTTATATGTACATATAATTTTTTATTTTTTATTATTTTTAAATATTAATTCGAGATTTAATATAAAATATTTTTTTATTTTTTTATTATTTTAAATTTTAATTCTAGGATTTAATATAAAATATGTTCTTAAGACAATACGTGCATCAAAAAAATGATATGTACATATAACATAATTATATATATAGTAAAAATGATATTTTTTGGCCTAAGGAGTTAATTCTTTTTATGGAGGGCTAGTTCCTTTCAATAAAATTGAATGTACATATAACTATAAGTGATATATATATATATATGATTATAACAGTATATACACATGATTTTAATTAAATGCACATGTGGTGGAAATGATACTTTTGGCTTAAAGAATCAGTTTCTTTCAGAGAAAGATTGGTTCTTCTTCTTAATATATGTATTTATTGGCTCAAAGAGTTAGTTCTTTTCATGGAAGGTCGATTCCTTCATATAAAATTGAATATACTACTACAACTAAATGTACATATAACAATAATAGTATGTAAATATAATTTTAACTGAATGTACATATGACTTTAATTGAATCAACGCCTCTTCACAAAGAGAACAAATATCAAATTAAAATTTTCTTGAAACATATATAAAAATTTTATAATTTTTTATTATTTTTTAAATGGTAAAAATTTATTATTTTTAAATTATAATTCTAGTATTTAATATAAAATATTTTTTAATTTTCTATTAGTTTTAAATAATAATTTGAGATTAAATACCAAAAAATTTTTAAAATTTTTATTATTTTTTAATAGTTAATTAAAATTTAGTATGAAATACCTTTTAATTTTTTATTTTTAAGTAGTAATTCAAAATTTAATATAAAATATTTTAATTTTTATTATTTTTAAGTAGTATTTTTTATATAGATATAATTTATATAATATATATTTTTGGAGTCAGTTCCCTTGGTATAGGAACTGACCCTTGCCATTTCAGAACATATATCAAATATATGTTTCAATATATATATTTATTATTTTTAAATGTAGTTTCAATATATATAATATATAATTAGTATTTTATTTGTTATAATTCATGATTTAATATAATGTTCTTTATTTTATAAATGTTTAAATAGTAATTCAAGATTTAATATAAAATATTTTTAAATCTTTTATTATTTTTAAAAAATATTTTTAATATACATAATTTTTATATAATATATATTTAAGGTCGATTCCTTTGGTATCAAATATATGTTTCAATATATATATTTATTATTTTTAAATGTAATTTCAATATATATAATATGTAATTAGTATTTTATTTGTTATAATTCATGATTTAATATAATGTTCTTTATTTTATAAATGTTTAAATAATAATTCAAGATTTAATATAAAATATTTTTAAATCTTTTATTATTTTTAAAAAGTATTTTTAATATATATAATTTTTATATAATATATATTTGAGGTCGATTCCTTTGGTACAGGAATCAACCCTTGCCATATTGGAACATATATCAAATATATGTTCCAATATATATTTATTATTTTTAAATGTAGTTCCAATATATATAATATATATTTAGTATTTTATTTACTATAGTTTAGGATTTAATATAATATTTTTTATTTTATAAATTTTTAAAAAAGTAAATTAGAATTTATTATAAACATATTTTTCATCTTTTATTATTTTTAAATAGAATTTTTAATATATAATTTATATAACATATATTTAGGGTCAGTTCTCTTGGCATAGGAATCGACCTATACCATATTGGAACATATATCAAATATATGTTCTAATATATATAATATATATAATTAATATTTTATTTACTATAATTTAAAATTTAATATAAAATATTTTTTATTATATATAATTTATATAATATATATTTGAAGTTGGTTCCCTTGGTATAGGATCTAACGCTTGCCAATTTGCTATATTGTAATATATATCAAATGTATGTTCCAATATATATTTATATATTTATTTATTTTTAAATGTAGTTCCAATGTATATAGAATATATAATTAGTATTTTATTTATTACAATTCAGGATTTAATATAATTTTTTTAATTTTTATTATTTTAAATAGCTATTCCATATTTAATGTAAAATATTTTTTTTAATTTTTTAAATAGTCATTCTGTATTTAAAACGAAATTTAATATAAAATATTTTTTAATTTTTATTATTTTTAAAAAATAATTTAAGATTTAATATAAAATATTTTTTAATTATTTCGTTAAAAAAAAAAAGAGTTGGTTTATGTAGAAAGGAGTTGGTTTACTTTGTATAGATAAAGTTAAGGGCAATTAAGTATTGCAATTTCCTTGTTTATAATTTTAATTATTGTTATTTCCTTATTTGGAAATATAATTTTTCTGTTTTCCTGTATTTGAAAAGAATAATTTACTATCTGGAAATGAAATTTTCCCGAGAAATAAATAAAAGAAGCGTGGTCAATGGTCGTGGTTTCACCGTCCGTTTTGGCAACTGGATCTGCGATTTCAGTTTTCACTTGTCTTCCACCGATAAAACTTAGATAATGTTAGATTATAATTAAAAGTGGTAAAATAAATTTTAAAATTCGATTAAAAAAATTTGAGTTTGAATATAAATTTAATTTAATTTGATTAGAAAGTTAATGATTTAAATTTTAAAAAGTTTAAACTTAAAATAATTTGAATTTGAAATAGTTTAAATTTGAAAGGACTTGAATTTAAAAAGACTCAAACTCAAAGGAAATTGAGCCTGAAAGGATCCGAACTTGAAAACACCTAAACCTGAGCCAAGATCTGGACCTTAAGTTGAATTTAATATTAAAAATAAATATGATAAAATTATAATTAAATAATATTTTATAAAGTAAAAAATTTAATTTTTAATTTAATTTTAATTTTTTAATAATTTAATTAAATATTAAAAACTTAATTCATATTTTATATATGATTAAATCTGCTCATGGGTCAGCTTGAGTTGCGACAAGAGTTTTTTTAAAATCCAAGCTCAGGCCCTCATCTAATGTGCCTAGATCAGCTTATTTAAGTTAGAATTAATATCCGTCACATTAAAAAAAATTTATTAATATTTATATATTTTATAATTAAGATAAAAAAATATGTTATTTTAATTTAAAATTACTATTCCAAGTTAGGTCAGGCTAATCATAAACAAAAATATTAGAACTTGGGCTCAGGCCTAATTTTGTCTGGTAGGTAGCTTGACTCTTGAGTAGATCTATGTATGATAAAATAATAATTTATCCAAATGTTAATCGTATCATGAGATCTGAAAATATTATTAATAAAGTATATAATCT
>JAQSVH010033215.1:0-10429 GCA_029448705.1 Adansonia digitata | reverse complement strand
AAGGTAAGCGTATTTTCCATCGACTTTTTTGGACTTTCAAGTCTTGCATTGAAGGCTTTCCATTTTGTAAGCCTATTATGCAAATAGATGATACATTCTTATATGGAAAATACCAAGGAACATTGTTGTTAGCTGTTGCACAAGATGGCAATTGAAACATTGGACCAATTGCCTTTGCAATTGTGGAAGGTGAGACAAAGGAGGCATGGTCATTTTTTCTCTGCAATTTACGTAGATATGTTATTACACAACCTGGCATTTGCTTGATTTTTGATCGACATGAATCTATCAAATCTATCATCAGAGACTCAAGTAGTGCATGGAAACCTCCACATGCATATTCTGTATATTGTATTTGGCATATTGCAGCCAATTTCATGAGGAGGTTTAATAATAAGGACTTGTGTCAACATGTTGTTAACATGAGTATGCATTCGCAATTATGCTTATTTAATCTCTCACACTTCTCTAATTTTTCATTTTATTAACAAGGTGTTTACAAGTCCGTAAATTAACATATGATTTTAACAGCATACGAGTTGAGGCAACCTTATTTTCAGTGGTACTATAAAAATCTTCGTGCAAAAAATGCAGAAGTGGCCGATTGGATTGATAGAATCCCAAAGGAGAAATGGGCTCAATCATATGATAAAGAAAGACGCTATGGACAAATGACAAGGAACCTAGCTGAATGTATAAATTCAGTGTTGAAGGGAACTCGTCATCTTACTACTGCTTTAGTCCCAGCAACGTATTTTAGGTTGGCTGAACTATTTGTTAAAATGGAGAACAAGCAGTTAGCAATGATGGAGGCAGGCCACACATACTGCAAAATTATCAATGATGCCATGCGAGAAAATCGAAGGAAAGCTAACTCCCACCGTGTTCGCAGGTTTACACGAGCAAATCAATCTTTCCTAGTTGAAGAGTTAGAAAACCCACAGGAAGGAGTTGTGGCTTTAAACTACAAAGTTAATCTTAATGAGAGATGGTGTGACTGTGGAAAGTTTCAAGCACAAAGGTACCCATGTTCACATGTTGTTGTTGCTTGTGCTCATGTTCATATAGATTGCATGCTATATGTGGACAATGTCTATAGACTGAAAACTATATACAATGTCTATCGACATCAGTTTTCAACCCATTAGGCATGAAGATTATTGGCCGAAGTATAATGGTCCACAACTATATCCTAATCCATAAATGCGGAAAGATCCAAAAGGTTGCCCAAAATCAAGTCGTATTCATAATGAAATGGACCTTAGGGAAAGATGCCAACCAAAGCGTTACGGATTTTGCAGGAATGAAGGCCATAGCCATAACAAATATCTTTACAAATCCGGTACCTCGGGGGAGAGTTCGCATCAATGATAATGTAGTAAATGATTTCTTATTATAATCTTTTATACTTATATATAAATCAAAGTTATTTAAATTTTTATATCCAATTTTTAAATATTAGTATATTTATATCTATACTAAATTTAGTATACTCACACAACATACTCAAAACTCATAATAATTTTAAACTATCAGCATATATCATTACTATCATATCCAAAATTAAAAATTTATAATATTTATTCAAGTACAAATCTAAAATTGTATCATTTATCTTATTATTATAAAAAATGAAAAAATATGTATTGATAACTTACTTTCTGATATGACAGATAATATTTGATTAATGACTATTAAATTTTTTGAAACTCGAAAGATGTGATAGATGCATTGGAAATCAGATTCTTTATGATATGGTAGATAATTTATATATTCATACATAATTTATGTAAATATATATATAGGAGGGAAAGTCGATTAGCATACCAAAGATAGGTAAATAGATACTTTCAATCTCTTTATTAATAATTTTAATAAATATAATTTTTTTTTGAAATTATTTTTTTACTTTTATTTTTATTTAATAACTATTTATTAATTTTATTTTTTTAAAATTTTTTTATTGCGATGGAAACTTGTCTCAAATATGAAGAGCTCCTACCACATTCAGAACTTGTCATCTTTGATGGTGAGTTCTCAATGGTAATTTTCTCTCTCGTTATCTCACCCTCCCTCATGACGAATTTTCAGTATACGAAAAAAATTTATAAAAATTAATTTAAAAATTATTGTAAACTAAAAAAAAAAAAATTACATTATTTTTATAAAAAACCCTCTTTATATATCGCGTTAAAATTATTTCCTTCGTCTCTCCGTGTCCGCCAAGAGTCACGAGGTAACCAAAATAGCCCAGCATGTGAAAACGAAATCAGGGAAAAAAAAAAAAAAAGAAGAATATACGAGGATTGAATTTTGTTTTAGTAATTTGTTAAAGAAAAGGGCTAAACAAGTTAGCCGGTAAATTAACCCATACAACAAGCTGGACTTTTCTGACCACTTACGAGATTCCCTCCACGAGCGATAATTACGATTAGTACCCAATTTTTCTAATACTATAAAAAAAATTGGTTCTTTTTTATTTTATTTATTGAAATATGTAAAAAAATTGTAAAAATGTAAAGCAACGGCAGTCAATATAGCCAACCGCACTATAAAAGGCAGCCTCCTTCCCTCTCACTGTATCTGTGTATTCTTCTTTTTTTGTGAGGAGTTTGAGATTGAGAGAAAGTACAGAGAAAGCTCTCTTTGTTTCAATCTTTATTTGCTTGGGAAAAAAAAAACATGTCGCTTCTTTCAGATCTTATCAACCTTAATCTCTCCGACTGCACTGACAAAATCATTGCTGAGTACATATGGTCGGTCCCTCTCGTTATGCTCTCCTTCTCTTTTCTTTTTTGGCCAAATCCTTCTTTCACAAAATCTTTTGTTTTTCTTCATAAATATGCCTAACTCAGTGTTCCCATCAATGGGTGTGTTTTTATTTTTCATTTTTAGTTTGTTTTGTTCATTCTCTGTTTCACCTGCTAATATAATCAAACACAGAGTTTTTCTTTATGAACTTTGGTTTTAAGGAACTTTTCTTTTCAAGTTAATAACAGACTCTTTTTCTTTTTACATCTTTGAACACTTCCAACTTAAAAGAGTTTAAAAATATTAGCTTCTGATCGTCTAAATTTATGTTCTTCTTGTAACTTAAAAGATGGGTAATGTTTTGTTTTGATTATCATCTCTTTTTGGTTGTTCAATAGCTTAACAAGTAATATCCAGGGGAACTGTTCTTATCGTTTCAACTATCCTCTGCTTTTATTACTATTAATGGAAACTTTTATTTTTTTGTTTAATATATTTGTTGAATAGGATCGGTGGATCTGGCATGGATCTCAGAAGCAAAGCAAGGGTAATTGATTTTTGCCTCTTTTCAAAGTTGTTTTTTTAGCACTTTCTAATAATAATATGATTGATTTTTCTTTTGGTTGTTGTTTTTTGTTATTTAAAGACTCTTTCTGGCCCTGTTAGCGATCCTTCAAAGCTTCCAAAGTGGAATTATGACGGTTCCAGCACTGGTCAAGCCCCTGGAGAAGATAGTGAAGTGATCTTATAGTATGTTTTTTTTCTTTAAAAAAAAGGGAAACAAAATTGGAATCTTTGGTTCTTTAGCCTTCTCTATTTTTCTACTAGGTATTGACAGACTTTTATTCTTCTTTATATTTTCAATGAAATGGAATAGTCCCCAAGCTATCTTCAAAGATCCATTCAGGAGGGGTAACAACATTCTTGTAAGTTCTGTTTCATCTTTGGGCTAAAATGAATTGTTGACTGCTAACTTCCATATCAGGGAATTGACCTTTTAAACATTGATGATTGGGTTAGGTGATGTGCGATGCTTACACTCCCGCCGGTGAGCCAATTCCCACAAACAAAAGATACAACGCTTCAAAGATATTTAGCCATCCTGATGTTGTCGCTGAAGAACCCTGGTATTTCCTATTTTGTTTGGTTAAATTGAACAACGCCTACCCAATCTTTGAACTATTTCAGACTGTGTGTGTATCTTTTGTAATGGTTTGCTTTCAATCTGATATCGGATAACAGGTACGGAATTGAGCAGGAGTACACCTTGTTGCAGAAAGATGTTAAATGGCCAATTGGTTGGCCGCTTGGTGGCTATCCTGGACCTCAGGTACTGAATCTTTATTCTATGTTAACCAGACTGGGGATTACTGTTAGATACATTTATGCATTTGACATAGGTATACTCAATTTTGCTTTTATATTTTTTCCATATATTTGGAGGATTGTCAAATATGTGTAGGATATAAGTGTTGAATACTAATACTTTAAGAAAAATGCAAAGTTCATATAACATAGCATTTATTTCACATAATTTTGTATCAATTTAAATTTTGGGAGAACTTACAATTACATAAGGTTCCTTATGTCAAGTTGGTAATGTTCTCCATTTAAGGCGATGACATAAGAGTTTATTTTGAAATGCCACCATCGGGATGGATGATATTGGTAGCACATGATTGCTTTTTCGTGCCATTTTTTGAGATATTCTGAAATTTTAAAGCAGTTTTATAGCATGCTCTTTTGGCTAAGGAGAACTAGCTTTCCAAATACTTGACCACGTGACGTGTTGGGGATGGTTTTGAATTCTTTGTCCTATAGAAGAAGCTGTGGCTGATATGTATTTTTTTTTTGGGGGGGGGGGGGGGGGTTCTTTATTCCTTGACAGGGTCCTTATTATTGTGGTGTTGGTGCCGATAAAGCCTATGGTCGTGACATCGTGGATTCCCATTACAAAGCTTGTCTATATGCTGGAATCAATATCAGTGGCATCAATGGAGAAGTGATGCCAGGACAGGTCGAATGATTGTATATATATATATATATGTACTCTTTTATGTTTATTTTTCAAGTGTTATGCAGCTGCTTCTTGGGCTATGTCGTTTCGTTGTTTCTCGGTTATTGATTATGTTAAAGCTTAATCTCTCTCCGTTTCATTTTTTTATAGTGGGAATTTCAAGTTGGTCCAGCAGTCGGCATCTCCGCTGGAGATGAATTGTGGGTTGCGCGTTACATTTTGGAGGTAATCTAGCATGCTTTTGGTCAAGATTGATTATGAAGAATTTTGGCTTCTAGTTCTGTACTAGTTATTATGATCTATATTTCTGAATTACAGAGGATTACTGAGATTGCTGGAGTGGTTCTCTCCTTTGACCCTAAGCCAATTCAGGTTAGAATTATTGGTTTCATTACCTTAAACTTCACACTACTTTCTAATTGTTCCGGTTATTGACTTAATTACGCTGTTTAATCGCAGGGTGACTGGAATGGTGCTGGCGCTCACACAAATTACAGGTGCATTTTAATCTATTTTGAGAAGTTGATGGAAGAACTGATTAATTAAGTACTTTAATTATTTTTGTTTAAAACTAATTACGAAGTTCATATGATGTTTTAGTACAAAGTCCATGAGAAGTGATGGAGGCTATGAGGTCATCAAGAAAGCAATTGAAAAGCTTGAGCTAAGGCACAAAGAACACATTGCTGCCTATGGAGAAGGCAACGAGCGCCGTCTCACTGGGCGACATGAGACTGCCGACATCAACACTTTCATATGGGTAAAAGTGAAACTACTTTTGACACTGTCTCATAAGACTTCGTTTTACATTGATCACTGTCCTGTCTAATGCACTTCACGAAACACATCTTTGCACCATTCTAATTTCTCTGGTTTGCAATCTCCCAAAAATGTTCTTTCAGTGAAATATCTGTCTGATACAATTTTCGTTACATTCCAACTCTCAAATAGGGTGTTGCAAACCGTGGGGCATCCATTCGAGTTGGCCGAGACACTGAGAAAGCCGGAAAAGGGTACTTTGAAGACAGGAGGCCAGCTTCTAACATGGATCCATACGTTGTCACTTCCATGATCGCAGAAACCACCATCCTGGGGAAACCATGAGGGGCATAGCTGACCCGTCTCGTCTTTGAGATGCTATTGCATTCTCCTTCCTTTTATACAAAGGAAAGAGCTAAGTTTTTTCCAGTAGGATACACTCATTTCATTTCGCTTAGTATTTAGCTTTCTTGTCATTTTCATCCATTGCTGCATCATGAATGGTTGCCTGCCCTTGTATTTGAGGTAGCAAATTAGTTTCTGCTGCTTGCTTGCAATTACAGTTATCTTGTATTAAATAAATGGGAATGCTTCGTATGTTATTAATAATGAAATATGAAAGGGCTGGATTTTGAGTTCCAAAATCAGTTAAATATTGCTATTGTTGCTTTTACTTTAGTTAATTCTCCTTCACATCAGTGCTAGTGGATTCTATAGTCAAAGCTGCAATTTTGGAACAGGAAGGCAATCTCACTCCTTGAATTATTCCTAATGTGGCAAGCAATTTCCAATAGGAAATTTTGGTCAACATTAATCTTGTGTTAAAAGATTTTTCTTCAAAGAATTCTATGATTTGCTTCTTTCAAGAGAATATGCTTTTACTAGATCAGAACCATTGTGACTTTACATGAGAAGATTATAAGGCTCCATGATGATTAATTTTGGTACTCAACATTGTTTTAAGATATTGTTTGAGATGTTGAGATGTCTTTTTGTTTAAATGATCAACATTAATCTTGCATTATAGATTTTTCTTGGAATTCTATGATTTTTTTTTTCTTATGCCTATGCAATCAAAATCATTGTGACTTTACACGACAATAAAGTGAGGTCCCAATCCCACAAGATCACTTTGAAGAAAAATTCTAGTCCTCTAAACACAAAAAAGCATCTTTAGCCATCTTTGAAAAACTTTTGCTATCTTGACCCCTACGTTAAGGTTGGTAAGACAAAGCAATCAATGCTAAAATGAAAAGAGGTCATGTTTGGCTAATCCTTTTGAACACATTATTTAGCTAACAACTTTGAGATTTCCTTCAATGCATTTAGTGGACAATTGACAAGCCCATGATTTCAAAGATAAAAGGACTCTCCGGCCCCCCATACTATATTGGCTACAAGCCTAAAACATATAAAAATCCCCATGCAAGCCCTTAAAGCCTACGCACTTGAGCATTTCATTCTTAAACCCATCTTCGACCAAGCTTTAAAGCTTAATGATGTATACACTTCCATAGCATGTTACATGTTAACATGACATATCTTGATCGTATCATTGAGCAAATCCTCAAAGGAAGTCTTCCGTAAAAACAACAAAATAAAAAGCAAAAAGTACATTTACTTTTCTAAGGTTTGCTAAAAAATTCACTTACCTTGGGCGTTAGAATATATTTTGCCAAATCATAGAAGGTTAGCGGGTCTTTTTCAAATTAAGAGGGTGATTGAATTTTCTATCAAAACTTAGGGAATAAGTGTTTTTTTCCCAAGTAAAAATGAAAAAAGAGAAACAAATCTTTCTATTTCAAAGATAAATTGTTCTTTCAAAAGCCAAGATGAAATATATCATCTCTTATGTGCACATCACATTATTTTAAACCACCATCTCCTTTCTTCAAGCTCTTATTACAACTTCCAAAGTCTTTAAAGAATGATTTGTCATGTGAATTAAGTCTCCATGACGAGCATTATATACAAGTTGAACATTTGCTCCTTGACAATTGGTAACCTATGAAAAGAAAAGGAGATTTTGAGCCTTCAATATTCTTCTTTCTTAAGTCCTAGAAACCTATAATTCAAGACCTTTATTATAAGTGAGCACTCTTTTCGGCCTAACATAAATACTTGATGTGAGATTTGAACTCAATACTCAACAAATCCTCCCCTTAGTCAAAATTCCCAATTTCCCCCTTCTTGTATGATGCACTGCCACATAGTGGGACTTTAAACTTAATCATGCATTGCGACATAGTAAGGCATCAAATTTCATCGTGCCAACCATTATGTGATGAAGCACTCTTCCTTTAAACCAAAAGCTCTAATATTAGTTGTTGGGAATAGTGCAATGACCCATAAAAAGCATTGAACAAGAAAGAAATAAAAGAATACAAATTTTAATGTGGTTCAACCCCTTTGGCCTACATCCATGATGATAAAAAGTTTAAAAATAATCCACTAATAAAACAAATTACAACTTATAACTTTTGCACAGATAAAACTACAAACTCTCCTCATAATTAACTTATAGTTTATACACAGATAAAGCTACAAATCCTCCAACAAATAACTTGTAGCTTTTACTTGGATAAAGCTATAAATTATTCGGATAAAATATAACTATTGATCACTCAAAGAATCTAATACAATCTCTCTAGCGCATATGCTCTTTGTCCCACAAGTGGTGTCTCTCCACAAAAGCCAAGGTCCTTACATAAAAAGTGAGCATTCCTTCTAGCTTAATATAACTAGTTGATATAGGATTTGGACTTAATACTTAACCATTGGAGTTAGATCAACTCCTGCCAATTTGGTAATGAGAAAAGAAGCTTATCCCTTCTCTTGTTGCGGAATTGATGTTGACAACGTTCGATTGGGCTTGGCTAGTTGACGAGAAGCCTGAGGGAAAAAGAAAGGAAGAAAAACAAGAAAAAAAAAAAGAGAAAATGTTGGTGTCTACTACAAGACTGATATGATTGGCTATAAGATACATGTCATATTTATTATTATTATTATTATTATTAAAAACTAAAGGCATTCTTTATCTATAAATTTTATATAAATATTTGGTATTACTTGTCTTTATCAAATAAATAAAGTTTTAAAAGTATCATATAATTATGAAATATTCACGGCATCAAAATTATATTTTTAAAATTATTACTAATCAAAAGCTTTATCAAGATAGGACACTGATAAAAATATTCGAAACATGTTTACACTAATACTCTTACTTATGAAGCAAGTAGTTGATTTTGGGGTTGAAGTTTGGTTAAATTTGAGCTAACATGTAGGTGTCTATTACAAGAACAAGTTCATTAAATATGATTTGTTATGAGAATGCCATTAGGTATTTCATTTAATACATATTATAAAATTTTGATGTGTTAATTGTATAAGCGATCTTTTGAGCTAATATATAGATGCTTGTTATAAAAAAAAATTGTTGAATATGATGTGAGAATTCCATTTGGTTTTTCAATGTCTACAGCAAAGAGGATTGCATGTATAGACAACACCTGAAATAAATAGCCAATTCTAGACCTGTCCATGGGTTGGGCACCTCGCCTAGCTCGACAAGCTCAGCTCAAGTATGGGTATATGATTTTTTGTTTCGAGTTAGCCTAATTTAGTTCAAAATAGTATTTTTATATTAAAATAATAATTTTTATTTAAATTTAGTTATAAAATATATAAATATTAATATAAAAAAATTTTTAATTGGATAAACAGTGATTTAGATCTAAATGGGTGAGCCAAGCCAACTTCGAGTTTAAGCTTAAAATTCAAAGTTTTTTCAGATTGTGACCCAACTAGTGAGCACCTCAGGCCGGTTCCAAACTTGTATGTTGCAATGTTTATATATATATATATATATATATATTAATTTTTACATTTGATTTAATGTTTAGAATTAAGATTTAAAAAAGTAGTTTTTACGGCAATATATTTCTACATGAGTACTTTTATAACAAAATCTAATGTCAAATTAAAAAAAATATATAATTTTTATAGTTAATTGTTTTGAATAATAAAGGTCGCACCAAAAATTTTTTTGATATCTGATTTTTTTTAAAATAAAAAATATTTTAAAATTTTGAAAAAATAAAATATGGAATTAAAATAATTTTTAAATAAAAAATTAGAATAATTGTTAAATATAGAAAGTATTTAAATTATATATTTTAATTACTATCTAATTTTTTTGAAAATATATTTAAAATATAAAAATTATATATTTTTATAAAATTAATATCTAATTTTTTTAAAAAATTAAAAATTATTTTAAAATTACATAATTAACTATTTAATTAAAATTAATTTCGAAATATAAAAAAATTAAATGTACTTATCAAAAAATTTTTAATTTTGGTAATTTAAAAAATATTTTAAAAGAAATTCTTAAAAAATATTTATTAAAAACAAAAAAAGAAAAAATTATTTGTTTTAATACACATGACATTGTTATATGATGTTCTATGTCATTGGATACAAAATAAAAAGGAATTATTTTTAATTTATACATGCGACTTCATTGTGTGGTAGTATGTGTCAATTTTTAAAAGCCGTCTCACTCCATATTTAATTATATAATTGAAAAAAACTAAAATAAAATATGAAAATGAAACTTTGAATTTGATAACTCCAAAAGCTATCGAAGTCATCGTCTCGTAATAAAACAAAATCACAGTACATATTTTCGAGGAACTTGGCGACTTCATCGAGTGACGCAAGGACATGGCTTTGTCTTTGGAACAAAAGTGGAACAATTAGGTCTGGATGGAGGAATCAGTGTTGGGCTATTTTGGTCCCTCCTATGTGGACCATTTTAGCCCACCTATGGCCCAATTTTTCTGGCCATTAAACGAAAGAAAAACAGGCAGCATCAGCAATTTTTTGATTTCACTG
>JAQSVH010033182.1:0-10429 GCA_029448705.1 Adansonia digitata | reverse complement strand
AACATGATAGACAATGTGTAACCTTTTTCAAAGTTAATGGAAATTTATGATTCTGAAATCTTTTGTTAAAGCAAGCGCTCCTACGAGTACGTTTATACATTCATATCATGCATTTGTATCATACATACATAAATTCTTTCATTCATTCATTAATAAATTCATAATTTAATAAAATCTAGAATTCTCTTTTTAAGGTCTTAAACATTATTAATAAGGAGAGACCTTCTGAACAATAACTTACTCATCGCTATTACATAAGATTTAGAGCAAAGAAAATGGTGGAGGATCAATTAGCAAGATTGGAAAGGCTTAAAGAAAGCCAACATCAATCCCAAGAAAAAATGATAAGAAGGCAAGAAGAAATGCAAGCTCAAATCACTAGATTGATGGAATTATTATCGACAAGAGAGTCAGCGCGCTCGTCCAAAATTAGTCCAACTCCTGCCAGCTCATTTGGAGGGGTCCAACCTGAAACACAACAAACACCTGCACAAGAAACTCAAATTCCAAACATGCCAACTACACAACAAAATACTCTTGGAGTTACACCACCTCCAGTCATTGTTACTAATCCTGACATTCTCTCACAGAGGGTTGATGCTAAAGCTGCACGATAGGAAATGACAAATCCTGATACTGTTGAAGAAGTAGAACAACAATGGCAAAAAGCCAAAACTAAAGTAGAGATCAAGAAAGAAAAATTGTAGCTTTTAGAAAGAAGGTTGAAAGCCATAGAAAAAGATGAATTTTGCACTAGCGTAGATATGGAAGATCTTAGCCTAGTTTCTAATTTAATCTTGCCGCCAAAATTTAAAATACCTAAATTTAAAAAAATATAAGGGCACCACTTCTCTATAAGCTCACATCAAGATGTTTATTCGAAAGATGGTAGGTTATTCACACGATGATAAGCTCCTTATCCACTACTTCTAGGAAAGTTTAACTGGATCGACGCTGAATTGGTATAACAGTTTTACTCATAGTCAAATTCAATGCTGATTGGATTTAGCTAATATATTCCTACAACAGTACAAGCATATGGCTGAATGGGTGCTAGATAGATTAACCTTTCAAAATATAGATAAGAAGCCTACTGAGTTTTTTAAAGAGTATGCTCAAAGGTGAAGGGATATGGCATCTCAAATCCAACCCCCTTTAACTAAGAAAGAAACCACCATGCTGTTTGTAGGCACCTTACATCCTCCCTACTATGATAAGTTAGTACGAAATGCAACCAAGAATTTCTCTGATCTTGTTATTTCTGGAGAGATGATTGAAGCTGCCATAAAGGCAGGAAAAATTACAGTAAGAGAAACCTGCATTGGAAAAAAACCTGGACCTCAAGAAGAAAGAGGAAACTTCATCCACCAACTATGTAAGTCAACCTTTTTGCTAAGAATCTCACCCTTACCGAAATCAAAGTATGTAACCCCGAAATACCCTATCTCTGTATACACCTCAATCTTTTGCGTCCACTTTGCCATAGAATACTACCCAAAATCGCCCTTAAAACCAAGCACAGACTAATCTGAATCAACCTACCCGAAAAAATAACCAACCAAGACCTCATTATGAGTCCCTTCCCTGTTCTTACAAAGAAATATTCAATAAACTTCTAGAGGCTCAATTAGTAGCTCCTCTCTTCACAAACCGTATGAAGGTGACTTACCTAGTTGGTATGACCCAAATGCATACTGTGATTACCATGCAGAGCTAGCCATCCAATTGAAAATTGTACTACTATTCAAAATAGGGTCCATAGCCTTCTAGAAAGTGGAGCTATCAAATTTGATATGGCCTCGGGACCTAGTGTAACAACAAATCCTTTACCTAATCATTCTGAATCAGGAGTTAATATTTTGATCCCTAAAGAGAAGTATGAGGTGAAAAGGGATGTGCTAAAGGTTAAAACCCCGATGGAAGAAGTCTCGGCTATTCTGACTGAAGGAAGAATCTTTAGTCAGAATCATGAAAATTTGAAGGATCGATTAAACTTAAGCCTAAGCTTTGGCAAGTTTCACACTATTAATGGGCATAGTTTATAGAATTGTTCAAATTTTTTAGCCCTAGTTCAAAAAATGATGGATAATGGAGAAATTGAATTTTATTCAAAAATCCTCGATATGCAAAAAAATCGATTAACATGGCTAATGAAAAGTTATCCAAGTTGCCCTATGGGCTAGGTCACCTGTTGGACATTTACTATAATTGGCCAAAACCTGCACCTCCTAAGAATGAGAATGTTCCAAAACTTATCATTCAAACTCTGACACATTTTCTGTCTGAAGACAACAAGCAAGTACCTTGGAAATATGATGCTGGAGTGACAGCTCCCGATGCTTTGGCAAGTCAATTAGCAGCTGTTGATATCACTAGAGTCAGCCATATGACTCAAAGTGGATGAGCCAATAGCCCAAAAAGTAGTGAAGCTACCGTAAAGCCAAAAACGAAAAGGCAAGTGTTTGGAAAAGCAGTAACTATTGGCGACAGTCTTGTGGAAAGTCAAGAACCAGTGAAGGAGAAAAATGTTGCTGAATTTTTAAAATTCATAAAGCATAGTGAGTATAGCATCGTGGACCAATTGAAGCAGTAGCTCGTAAAAATTTCTATGTTGGCATTATTGCTTAGCTCGGAAACCCATCAGAATACATTGTAAAAAGTGCTTAATCAAGTTTATGTCTCACAAGATATTTCAGTTAGTAAGCTTGACCGCTTGAAAAATAACATCATTGCTGATAATTTTATTTGCTTCAGTAACGATGAAATTCCCCCAGGTGAGATGACTTCCATGAGAGCATTGCATATAACTACTAAGTGTCGTAGGGCTATCTTGCCTAAAGTGCGTATCGACAATGGTTCAGCTCTTAATGTCATGCCATGGGTCACATTGCCCAGGTTGTTAGTGGACTGTAGTCAACTTAAGCATAGTCAAATAATGGTTAAAGCTTTTGGTAGGACTAGGAGAGAGATTAAAAGAATTATTTATGTACCTTTAATAATTGGCCCATGCCCTTTCGATATCAAATTTCATGTATTAGATATTGCCCCTGCATATAACTATCTTTTAGGATGACATTGGATACACTTTACCGGTGCTGTGCCATCTTCCCTTCATCAAAAGGTCAAGTTTATAATTGACGACAAATTGATTAGCATATCAGGTGAAGAAGACATAATAGCTATGACTTCAACTAAGCCTTCCTACATTGAAGTAAATGCTGATGCGCAAGAATGCTCATTTAGGGCATTTAAGGTTGTTAATGCTACTCTTGTCGCTGAGGGATCTCTAATTCTGATGCCCTAAC
The DNA here is from genome assembly GCA_029448705.1 of Adansonia digitata. Taxonomy (NCBI): domain Eukaryota; kingdom Viridiplantae; phylum Streptophyta; class Magnoliopsida; order Malvales; family Malvaceae; genus Adansonia; species Adansonia digitata. The sequence goes on along the minus strand of JAQSVH010033182.1, from coordinate 7,124 downwards.
TTTCCAAAAACACTCATATGGGTTTAAAGCTTATGGTGGGAAAATGTGCTCGAGTAGGAAAAGGGCTCGGTAAGCATTTGCAAGGGATAAGTCGATCTATTCAAGTGACAAGTAAAAGATATCGATATGGACTGGGTTATAACCTTGGAAGCAACTCAAAAAAAATAGAGAAGCGAGACATGGTAAAGAATTTGAGTCAGGATTTAATCCCATATCCCTCTTTAAAAGAAATGTTTTGCTATGGTGAAACCATCAATTTTGCCTCTCAAGGAAAAAAAAAAAGCAAGTGATGATATGACGATGATCGTTTCATATTCTGTGAATTTTCAAGTGAATGCAATTAATTCAGATGATGAAGAGCCAAGGCATGATCATGGGATTCGTCCCTGCCCTGTTGGATATGTCTGGACCAATTAGACTGTTACTGAAAGAACTATAGTGTCTAGCATTGATCCAAAGTAATTCTAAGATCTCACCTCATTAGTTTTAGCCCAAAAAAATATACGAGGATCTTTTTGTAAAGGGCATAAATGTGTCATATCATCATGAAATGCATAAACTTTTTATGTGTATTTAGAATTCTCGTAAATCTATAATCTTTTTTTCCTCTTACAGTTTTTTTCCATTTTTTTACATATATATGAATCATCCCACATTTTATTATTTGCCCATTTTTGTTTTGTTTACCTTTATAGATCCTTTGACCAAAAAGAAGAGGATGATCTCTTTTAGAATTTAAAAGTCAATTTTGAAAGGTCCATTTGCTCGAACGAGGATGATCTCGAAGAAGATTTCGATGATTGCATTTTGCCAACTGACATGTTAAAATTACTTGAGCAGGAGGATAAATGAATAATGCGCCATGAAGAGCCTTTAGAGGTTATAAATTTGGGGGATGAGAATGACAGGAAATAAGTCAGAATTGGAACTGTTATCATGCCTACAACTAAAGCAGACCTGATAAATTTGCTCCAAGAGTTTCGTGATGTTTTTGTATGGTCATATCAAGATATGTTGGGATTAAATCCAAAAATAGTGGTCCATAAACTACCTATAAAACCAGAATGCAAGCCAATTCAGTAGAAATTGAGAAGAATGAAGCCTGAAATGCTGTTGAAATCAAAGAAGAGGTGAAGAAACAATTTAAGGCTAGATTTCTCAAAGTGTCAAAGTACCCGAAATGGGTTGGTAATATCATCCCGATCCCTAAGAAAGATGGGAAAGTTAAAATGTGTGTAGACTACCAAGATTTGAATCGAGTAAGCCCAAAAGATAATTTTTTTTCTTCCCCATATTGATACGTTGGTCATAACATTGCAAAAAATTGTCTATTATCTTTCATGGATGGATTTTCAAGCTATAATCAGATTAGAATGGCCCCTGAAGACATAGAGAAGACAACCTTTATCACTATGTGAGGCATATTTTGTTATAAGGTGATGCCATTCAGGCTAAAGAATGCAGGGGCAAATTACCAATAAGCCATGATCACTTTATTTCATGACATGATGCATAAAGAAATTAAAGTGTACGTTGATGACATGATTGCTAAGTCCTTTAAAGAAGAAAGTCATGTAGCGGATCTGCAAAAGTTGTTTGAAAGGCTGAGAAAGTATCAATTAAAGCTGAACCCGACAAAATGCACATTTGGAGCCAGGTTTGGATAATTGTTGGGTTTTGTTGTAAGCAAAAAAGGAATTGATTCGGATAAGATCAAAGCTATACAGGAATTACCATCCCCACAAATGCCAAAAAAAGTGACAAGTTTTTTGGGAAGATTGAATTACATAGCTAGATTCATATCCCAACTCACAAATAAATGTGATTTAATTTTTCAACTTCTGCAAAAACAAAAATCCTAGTAAGTGGGTTAGTGAATGCCAAAATGCTTTTGAGAAAGTTAAGCAATATCTCTCCAATCCGTTGGTATTGGTACTACCTGTTCCAAGATAACCTTTGATCTTATATTTATCAGTATTCGAAAGATCCATGGGCTGTGTGTTGGGGTAGCATGATGAGACTGGAAAGAAGGAGCAGGCAATCTATTACTTTAGTAAAAAAATTTGGATTACAAGGTAAATTATTCCCATATAGAGAAGATATGTTATGCTCTAGTTTGGACAACGAAAAGACTCTGACAGTACATGTTGTATCATGTTACACGGCTGATCACCAAAATAGACCCAATTAAATATCTATTCGGAGTGCCAGCTTTATCAAAAAGGACAGTTAGGTGGCAAATACTACTATCCGAATATGATATCATTTATGTAAGCCAAAAAACTATTAAAGGAAGTGCCATTGTCAAATTCTTGGCAAGTCAGGCTCTTAATGATTATCAGCCACTAGATTTTGATTTTCTTGATGAATATTCGATGAATGTTTTTGTCAAAGAAAAAAATGACCAGGTAGAGAAAGTAGAATGGAAAATGTATTTCGATGGGGCCTCAAATGCTTTGGGTCATGGAATTGGAGCAATTCTCATATCTCCCAAAAAAGATTACTATCCCTTTACTGCTAAGTTGGATTTTGATTGCACAAATAATACGGCCAAGTATAAAGCATGTGTTATGGGACTTCGTGCAGCCATTGAAAGAAGTGTGCTAATATTGAAAGTTTATAGGGACTCAGCCGTGGTTATTTATCAGTTACGAAGAGAATAGGAAACTCATGATTCGAGGCTGGCTCAACATAAAAAGTTAGTTTTTGAATTATTATAAGAGTTTGAGAATGTGGATTTTGTTCACTTGCCTCGAGATGAGAATCAAACGGCTGATGCTTTTGCCACTCTTGCTTTGATGTTTAAGGTGAATAAGAACGAAAAAATGATCTCGATTCAGATGAATTTACATGAGTCTTCCACATATTGTTACAATGTCAAAGCTGAACCAAATTGCCGTCCATGGTATTATGATATTAAAAGGTATCTCAAGAATCGAGAATATCGGAACAATGCCTCTAAAAATGATAAAAAAAACCTTAAGGAGGTTAGCAATAAACTTTGTTCTTGATGGTGAAATTCTTTATAAGAGACTCTATGATCAGACATTATTAAAATGCAAAGATGCTCCTGAAGCGTAGAGAATTTTGGAAGAAGTACATGAGGGAGTTTCTAGGATTCACGCTAATGGGCATAAAATGGCATGACAAATTATAAGGCTAGGTTACTTTTGGATGACTATAGAGGGAGATTGTACTAAGTACGCTAAAAAATGTCACAAATGTCAAGTTTATGCAAATAAGATTTATGTCCCACCTTTACCATTGCATGTTATAATTGCTCCATGGCCCTTTTCGATGTAGGGCATGGATGTTATTGGGTCAATTACCCCTATAGCTTTGAATCATCGTCATTTTATTTTGGTGGCTATAGACTATTTCACCAAATGGGTTGAAGCAGTTTTTTATGCAAATGTGACAAAGTCGACGGTGATTAAATTCTTGAAGACTAATATTATTTGCCGTTTTGGAATACTTGAAAGGATCATAACTAACAATGCCTCCAACTTGAATAATAAATTGATGACGGAGGTATATGCCCAGCTTAAAATTTCTTATCATAATTCAGTGACATACTGACCAATGATGCATGAGTGGTAGAAGCAGCCAATAAAAATATTAAGAAAATCGTGGCTAAAACAGTGGAGACCTATAAAGATTGGCATGAAAAACTCCCTTTTGCACTATTAGCATATAGAACTTCAGTGTGGACCTCTACTGGGGCAACCCCTTATTCTTTGGTATATGGCATGGTAGTTGTTTTACCAATTGAAGTCTAAATTCCCTTCCTTTGGGTATTGATGGAGACTAAATTGGAGGAAGCTGAGTGGGTCCAAGATCGCTATGAACAGTTGAATTTTATCGAAGAGAAAAGACTGAGAGCAATTCAACATAAGCAAATATATCAGAAGAGAATGATGAGAGCTCATGATAAAAAGTTTTGTTCAAGATAATTTCATGAAGAAGAGCTAGTATTAAAGAAAATCTTTCCAAGCTAAAGAGATTCACGTGGTAAATGGGCTCCGAATTGGGAATGACCATATGCGGTTCAAAAAGCATTTTCTGGCGGGGCATTGATTTTGGCTGAAATGGATGGGCACACTTTACCCAATCTTGTCAACGTTGACAATGTAAAAAAGTATTACGTTTAAACAAAAAAAATAAAAGAAAAAATAAATAAATAAAAATAAATAAAAAATAAGAAAAAAGAAAAAAGTTAAAATAAAAAGCCTTAAGTTGAAAACCTGGAAAGGGCAACTCAGGCAAAGTGATGATTGTGAAGCAGAATTTGTTGAAACTCAAAATTGAAAAGGAAGGCGTTATGCAATCAAAGACATCTTCCAAGAGATTAATCCATGAAAGGGCAGTGTTCTGATCAAGAAAGGCTTTTAAAGATTTGAATAAGAGATTCTAATTATGTGGATAACGCCTATTTTTGTCCTATATTTTGTATAAATCCTTATTAAGAACCTAATATTGCACTCCCTTCCCATTATTGGAATGCATTTACGTTTCTTTCTTCATACCTTTTTTACTCTGTATATCAACCCTTTATCACCTTCATTTATACCTTTATCATTATTAGCCCTGTCATACCGTTTTCATCTACACATGTATTTTGACAAATGGTAGCTGACACTTTAGAAATAAATAATAAAAAGATTTTTGTATTACTTTGGAATAAGTTTAAACATTATCAGAATTTTAGCTACTGATTCAATTTTTAGGTATTCTAGGAGGGTTAAGATCAATTAATGACATGGTTGAGTATCATCAAAGAAAAAGAAACTTGAAAGTCAGGATTGAAGTATATTTTTGATGAGAAGAAAAATAGATTCTGCACAAGAAGCTCTGAATGCAGGCATTATCAGCCTCATTTACCCCATGTGGTCACCAAAGCCCTAGACTCGAGCATTGTTAGCTTTATTTCTTTTGCTCAAAGAAAATATCTTCACAATGTTTTCTGAAATATGCTTTTCCCTTTGAGTATTGGAGTAGGTTCATCCCTAGCAGAATGTCTTCCAATTGAGGTTCAAGCTGACTCTCTTGCCAAAAAAAATAATAATAATAAAATAATAAAAATAAAGTAATAATACAGATATTCATAACTTTTTGAAAATGCATTCAACTTTAAGACAAAACACATATCCAAAATAGAAAGACATTTTAGGAATGGTTTTTGCATTATTCATGCATTTGCATTTGATAACTTGCAGGAAAAATTAAATATGATAGGAAAAAGGATGATGGTTTTGCTTCCTCTTTCAAGGTCGGGAGGTAATTCCTTCATCTTTGCAAATTAACAAAGCATCCCAAGCTTCTTTTATATGTTGACTTGTAGGTTTCATCCTAATCAACTTGTACTTTTGTTGACTTGTAAATTTTATCCCAGTCAAACCTTTTTTCATTTATTGACTTGTAGGTTTCATCGCAGTCAACTCTACCTTTGTTGACATATCGATTTCATCCCAGTCAACTTTTTTTTCATTTGTTGACTTATGGGTTTCATCCTAGTCAACCCATACCTTTGTTGAGTTGTCAATTTTATCTCAGTTAACCCTTTTACCTTTGTTGATTTGTAAGTTTCATCCCAGTCAACCTTTGTTGACTTATTGATTTTATCCCGATCAACTCTTCTCTATTTGTTGACTTATAGGCTCTATCCCGGTAAACTCTTTTTCATTTATTGACGTTGTAGGTTTCATCCTATTCAGCTTCTTTAGTTAGCATGTTTTCCTCATTAGGCTATTGATAAGTTAGGTCTCGCTTTAGCTATCTTTTAATCTAAGATTTTTCCTGAAGGCTAATAAGCTTTTATTTTTGTTTTGAGTTTAGTTTTCAAAGCTTAATGACCCAAATGAAATTGTGTCTATTTGGTCTTTGTCCTATTTTTGATTCTCAGTAACGATCAAAAAGGGATAGCTATAAACACTTAATTTCGTCTGGGTCTCTTTTTTGATAATCTTGAATATCCGAGATCGAGAACTTAATGGCCATACTCGTTGGAAATAATCCTTTGCTTATGAACAAAACCTTTTTGGTCATAATTTAAACAGACATAAGTTCACGTAACAAAAAGGTTATATTTTGGTCTCTAATTTTGGATATACAAAATGAATATTTAAGAGAAAGATATTTTTTATTATTTCATTTTAAATTTTGAAAATCTATTTTTGAAAATGTTATCATAGTAAATTTTCCATTCTTAGGAATTTTATGAGAACTTTTTTGTTAAATTTGAGAAATTAACCTTCATATATTTTTATCGACAACTGTGTGGTATTTATGCTAATATGCACTCCAAAAATTAGAAATATTCAATGAAAATTTTATTGGCATTTATACCTTAAGGTGTCAAGTTACTCATTTTTGTAATTAATTTTAATTTTTTTTAAGTATTGCAAGTATTATACTCGTAAATTTTTTTGTAATATTATTTCAAATTTATAATTTTCATTTTTATCATTTTATAAATTAATATTTTGAATAATATAATTTATTTAATTCATTTTACAATTTTAGTGTACTTTTTGAAAATTTTCTCAGTTCTAGAATACGAACTTTTCATTATTCGTAAAATTATTTTGGTGTAATTTTTTCGAGTTTTAAATTTTAAAATTCTTCAAATATTCATATTAAATGACCATTGAATCAGTTTTTTAAATTTCATTTATTTGTTTTGAATTTTAGATTTTTTTCGTTTCAAAATACGAAGTTTTTTTTACCTGGTAATTTTTAGGGGAGATTTTTCTTAGTTTATGGTTTTTAAAATTCTTTAAATACTATTATTTAACTCCTATTAAATCAGTTTTGAAAAATTTAATTTATTTTATGAGTTTTTGAATTTCTTCTGTTACCGAGATACAGATTTTATACTCCGTAATTTTTTTGACGAGATTTTTTAAGTTTTTAATTTTTAAATTTCTTTAAATATCATTATTTCATCCATATTAAATCAGTTTTGAAAGCTTTAATTTATTTTATGAGTTTTAGAATTTTTTCTTTTATTAAGATACGAAGTTTTTTTTTACCCGTAAAATTTTTCGATAGGATTTTTTTTCTAAATTTATAATTTTCAAAATTCTTCAAATATTATTGTTTAAATCATATTAAGTCAGTTCTTT
>JAQSVH010033130.1:0-10431 GCA_029448705.1 Adansonia digitata | reverse complement strand
GATGAGTGATTCATCTTATGGTCCCCCTCACTGTGTCATAAGTCGAGAATCTGTACTTTCTCGTTCTCATCACAACAATGAAGAATAGTCTTAATCAAGAAGACACTTCTAAGTCAAGAAAATATTTTAAGTCGTGCGCACTCATAGATCCGCAAGGATCCACCTTGGGGTATGTTGCGACACTACCCATCTTTGCATGTACTATCATAAATTGGTAAGACATGAAAAGAATGAGAAGCTACTGATTGATTGCTTCCAGGATAGCCTGACTAGGGCAGCCCTTTAATGGTACATAGGGCTTGATCTTGCAAGAATTCAGACATGGGCAGATTTGGCATGCGCATTTTTTGAACAGTATAAGCATGTGTCTGATTGGGTCTCGAATCTTCTTTCTTTCATGAACATAGAGAAGAAATCTTTTGAGAGTTTTAGACAGTATGCTCAGAGTTGAAGGGAGAAGGTAGCTTAAGTTCACCCTTCTGTAACTGAAAAATAAATGACAGTTATGTTTATTGGAACCTTATGAGTTCTTTAATATGAAAGGCTAGTAGGAAATGCCATGAAAAATTTCACTGATATGGTTATATTAGGTGAAATGATTGAGAATGCCATCAAGAGCAGTAGGATGTCTGTCGAGGAAGCATCTGGATTAGTCAAAAGGATAGCAAACAAAGGTAAGGAGAGGGAAGTGTATGTGGTAGGCGAGAATCATGCTAGGTTTAATGAAAGCCTGTATCCACACAGCTTATGTACTTCCCAAGCATGCTGAATACGAGTTTTACCCCTTACTCATTAGCACTATAACTAGTCCACGCTACCGGGTTAGCTCCTGCAATGAGCTTTGCATCAAATCCCATACAAAATACAGCCCAGAATGCTTAGCATCACAATATGCAGAATGCGAGAGCTTCGAATAACCAATAAGCATCCAGAGAAAGGGAGCACTTTGAACCACTCCTTTACTCGTATAAAGAGATATACTCTGGCTTGTTGGCAGGTGAACTAGTGGCACCAGTATCATGAACCCAAGATCACCATCATGCCCTAAATGGTATAATGAGAATGCTTATTGTTAATACCACACAAGAGCACGAGGCCATTCTATTAATAACTGCACTTCATTCAAAAGAAAGGTGCATGGTTTACTAGAAAAAGGAGTGATCAAAATTGAGCAAGGTCCTAGACCTAATGTGGGAGCCAACCCACTCCTTGATCACATCGAACCAAGAGTGAATGTGATAGTTGATGGAAAAAGCTGTCGGATTAAAAGAAGTGTGGCAGAAGTCAAAATAGCTTGAGTAAGGTCTTGCAGGCTTTCGTGAAAATCAAAATAGTAACAGATAACAAAAGTCAAAGAAGTAATGTTGTTGATACATCCTACTACGACTGTGGGTAAGAACACGACTTACAACATTGTCCATTATTCTTGAAGTTGGTCCAAGGGATGATGGATCAGTCCAAAATCAAGTTGCAAGAGGAATGGGAAGGACATGACAATTCATCTATTAATGCTACTGACAAGGAGAGACCCACCGATGGTCAGATCTCTAGTTGCCTATCTTTTATGGACATGAGGCAAAGAGTTGATGAAAGTTTTAGGCAGTATGCTACAAGATGGATGGAGGAGGCTGCCCAGATTCATCCTTTACTAACAGAAAAAAAGATGATAGTTAGATTCATTGACATGTTACAAGCCCTTTCTTACGAAAAAAGTAGTGATAAGCTTCCAGAAAAACTTTATGAATGTGGTCATACTCTATGGAAGGATCGATGAGGCCATGAAAAATGGATTGGAAAGAAAAAGTATCTGCGAGCACAAAGGGAAAGGAAGGATGGAGGCTAGTAAGCAATCAAAATCTAACACTGAAGCCAGTTTATCTTTAACTTGTGTTGAGTTAGACCTAAAGGAGATCATCATTGAAGAAAACTGTAAGATCGTGGAAAACATAGAAGAAGTTCAGACCTTGATGAATTTGGTTTGGCAAAACCTAGTGCAAGCTAAGCTACTTAATGCAGTCGAAAAGGCAGCAGAAAGGATAGATAACTTCTATGATTTCCATACTATTTATGGCCATACCCTTTAAACATACAAAGAGTTTCGCATAATGGTTCAGAGAATGGTGAATGAGGGTAGCATCGAATTCTATGATAAAAACCAAGCCACATATATTGGGTCTACAAATGCAACACCATCTATTAATACACTGGAAGAAGAAGAGGGCAATCTCCCTTACGAGATTGAAAGGGCATTGATTTTGTATGATAATCGACCAAGAGTTAAAGTTGACCCTGCTCAGCCTCCACCAAAGATGATCATTCAACTTCCATCTTCCTTCCCGTATAAAGATGATAAGGCAATTCCTTGGAACTATGAAATAAAACCTTAATCATTGGAGAATCTATCCAGTAAGTAGCAAGTGTTGACCTTTCAAGGGTAAGTCACCTAACTTGAAGTGACCGATGTTATGATCCAAAAGTATTGAAAAACAACACTTAGCAAGAAAATGCTAATCTAGGTTCTCAAGCACCAAAGTCTACAACCAAAAACTTAGAATCGGTAGCTGTCAAGGATCAAGTAAACGAGAAAAAAACTACGAAATTCCTCAAATTCATCAAGCAAAGTGAATACAGCACCGTCGATCAGTTGAATAAGCAACCCACCAAGATATCTGTATTATCACTACTATTGAATTTTGAAGCTCACAGGAATGCCTTCTTCAAGGTTTTGAATGAGGCCTATGTCCTTCCTGAATCTCTATAGGTCAATTGGTTCACCTAGTGAACAACATCAATGCTGATAATTACGTATCTTTCAGTGATGATGAAATCCTGCATGGAGGAAGAGGAAGTTGCAAGGCCCTCCATATAACCATATATTGTAAAGGCACCACATTACCCAAGGTGCTCATTAATAACAGATCAGCTTTAAATGTAATGCCCATGTCATGCTTGAGCAAGCTCTTTGTTAATGTATCTCATATCTAGAATAGTTGTATTATCGTGCGAGCATTTGATGGAACTCATCGAAATGTTGTTAGGAACATCACCATTCCACTCCAAATTGGCCCATGTACTTATGAAGTTGACTTCCACGTGATGGACATTTCTCCATCATACAACTGCCTATTAGGAAGGTTGTGGATTCATTCTGCTAGAGCAGTGCCATCATCTTTGCACCAAAAGATAAAATTCATCATCGAGAACAAAGTTGTTAGCATTGGAGGAGAAGAAGATATCATTGCTACTACCTCAACTGATGTCCCATATGTTGAACCCGATGAAAATAGCCCAGATTTCTCTTTTTAGGCCTTTGAGTTTGTCAACGCAACTTATATCAAAGAAGGGTTGCCAATAGTTCAGCTTCACCTATCAGAGAGTACTCACATCGATTTAAAGTTAACTGTCGGTATGGGTGCCTAAGCCGAAAAAAAACTCAGGATACGCCTTCAAGGAATTGCTAAAGCCTTGAAAGTGGTCAATGAAATTGATAAAATAAGGCTGGGATTCAAACCTAATACACAACAAAAAGGAAAGCAAGCTTAAAAGAATCGTGAAAGAAGAGTGGCTCATTTGTCAGGATGAGACATAGAGGATGAGCCAATGATATTCCCACCACTACGAGAAAGTTTTCGCTTAGAGGGACATGTAAATATTGGTTTCGCTAGTGCTATGCTCATATTGAGCAAAGCATTTGATGATATCTCCATCAATACGATTGGCGAGCCAAAGATGTCAACTACAAGTTTAGAGACTAACCTATGCCCTCCATAGTTTGTTCCAAGTGTTTGGACTGAGATCGAGATTCCTGTACTATTCAAGTCAATTTTAAAGTACCCCAATGAAGGTGACATGAATATTCATACTGAAACAGTAAGAATCGATTTCAAGCAACCGATCTGTGCTGGTGAGGTCGAATCTGAAAAGGACCCTGAAGAGAACCCTATATCCTTAGACCTGTTGGGACTAGTTGAACAAGAAGAAAAACAAATCTTACCTCATGAAGAATCCACTAAAACCATAAACCTTAGAAGAAAAAAGACAAAATCAAAACCTCTATAAAGTCATCAACTTGAGCTGGACTAATAAGTTTTCTTCAGGAATATCGAGACGTGTTTGCTTAGTCTTATCAAGTCATGCTGAGGCTAGATACCAATATTATGGTTTGTAAAGTTCCAGTCAAACTTGAATGCAAACTAATCCAACAAAAGTTGAGGAGGATGAAACCAGAAATGCTCCTTAAAATCAAGGAATAAGTTAAGAAGCAATTTGAACTAGGATTTCTTGAGGTAGCCAAATATCCTAAATGGGTAGCCAACGTAGTCTCGTTCCTAAGAATAACAGTAAAGTCTGAATGTGTCTGGACTACAAGGACCTAAATGAGCCAGCCCCAACGATAATTTTCCTCTGCCTTACGTTGATGCCTTAGTAGACAACACTGCCAAAAATGCACTATTTTCTTTCATGGATAGGTTCTCGGGCTATAATCAAATCAAAATGGCTTCTTAAGACATGAAAAAGACCATTTTTGTGACCATGTGGGGAACTTTCTGCTATTAAGTGATGCCTTTCGAGTTAAAGAATGTTGGGGCAACTTACCAAAAGGCTATGGCAACATTGTTCCATAACTTTATGCATAAGGAAATCGAGGTTTATGTTAATGATATGATCTCTAAGTCAACCAAGGAGAGTGAGCATGTTGTCGACCTGCGAAAGCTCTTCAAAATGCTTCAAAAATATCAGCTCAAGCTAAATCCTGCTAAATGCACGTTTGGCGTCACCTTTGGTAAATTATTAGGGTTCATTGTGAGTGAGAAAGGAATAAAGGTGGATCCTAACAAGGTTAAGGTTATCCAAAACCTACCACCACCTTGAACTCAAAATGAAGTGAGAAGTTTCTTGGGAAGACTGATCTACATAGCTCGATTCATATCTCAGTTGATTGACAAATGCGATCCGATCTTTAGGCTACTAAAACAACAAAATCTTAGAGAATGGAACCAAAAGTGCCAAGAAGCTTTCGATAAGGTCAAACATTACCTTTCAAACCCTTCAATACTTATGCCACCAGTGCTTGGACGACCACTAATTCTGTATCCATTAATCCTAGACAAGTCCATGGGCTGTGTATTAGGACAATGTGATAAATCAAGAAAAAAGGAACAAGCTGTCTACTACTTGAGCAAGAAGTTTACGGAATATGAAAATAATTATTCATTCATAGAGAAGTTATGTTGTGCTTTAACTTGGACAACTCGAAGGATAAAGCAATACATGCTACACTACACTACATGGTTAATCTCCAAGCTTGATCCGATCAAATATTTATGTGAAGACCCCGCCTTATCCGGGAGGTTAGCCAGATGGTAGGTTATGCTTTATGAGTATGACATTGTGTATGTAACCAGAAAGCCATTAAAGGCAGTGCAATAGTAGACCTTTTGGTAAGTTGAACCACAGATGACTATCAGCCTTTAAACTTTGAGTTCCCTGACCAGGACTTGATGTGCATATTTGAGGCCTAGAACATGGTCAAGTACGGGTCATCATGGAGAATGTATTTCGATGAAGCTTCAAATGCATTGGGGCATGGAGTTGGGGCAATTCTTATCTCGCCAAAGGGAAACCATTACCCTTTCACAGCTAAATTAAACTTTGATTGCACCAACAACATAGCCAAATATGAGGCTTGCATTATGGGACTCTAGGCAACCATTAAAAGGGGCATTCAAACATTGCAAGTGTTTGGAGATTCAACCCTTGTCATTTACCAACTGAATGGAGAATGGAAAACAAGTGATGCTAAACTGATCTACTATAGGAGTGTGATATTGGAACTCAAGAAAGAGTTTGATGATATTAGTTTTCATCATCTACCTTGAGAAGAGAATCAAGTTGCTGATGCCTTGGCCACTTTATCTTCCATGTTTAAAGCCAATCGAGAATCGGACATTGCTCTTATCCAAATAAGTATCTATTCAACCTGGCATATTGCAAGAATGTTGAAAAAGAGAATGATGGTTTGCCATGGTATCATGACATCTTTCAATGCATCAAGGATTAATAGTACCCAGTAGTGCCACCAAAACTGATAAGAGGACCATCAAACAATTAGCTATGAACTTCACTTTGGATGGGGAGATTTTCTACAAAAAAAGGTAGGGATCAAGTGTTATTTCGATGCGTGGATGCCTCTAAAGCCAAAAGAATACTTGAAGAAGTTCATGAAGGGATTTATGATATGCATGGTGATGGACACCGAATGGCAAAACAAGTCATGTGATCAGGTTGTTATTGGTTGACCCTCGAAAAGGATTGCATTGACTATGTTTGAAAGTGTCATAAATGCCAAATCTATGCTGACAAAATCCTTATCCCACTAACACCCCTGCATGTTATGATAGCTCCATGGCCTTTTTCTATGTGGGGCATGAACATGATTGGACCGATTACCCCCAAGGCTTCAAATGGGTAGCACTTCATTTTGGTCACGATCGATTACTTCATCAAATGGGTAGAGGTAGCTTCTTATGCCAATGTCACCAGATCTATCATGTGCAAATTTATGAAACCGAACATTATTTATAGATATAGTCTTCCCAAACAAATCATTATTGATCATGCATACAACCTGAAAAACAAGATGATGTAAGTAGTCTGCTCTTAGTTTAAGATTTAGCATCGAAACTCCATCCCATACCATCCACTGATGAATAGGGCAGTTGAAGCAACCAATAAAAATATCAAGAAGATAGTTGAAAAGATGGCTGAGACATATAAAGGTTGGCATGAAAATTTGCCTTTTGCTTTACATGTTTATCGCGTAGCCATATGAACTTCTACAAGTGCTACTCTATTTCCTTGGTCTATGGCATAGAGGTTGTTCTACCTATCAAGGTTGAAATCCCTTCCCTCAAAGTTTTAATGGAGTCATAACTTGATAAGGCTGAGTGGGTTAAAAATCAATATAAGCAGCTCAATCTCATTGAAGAGAAAAAGATCAAAACCATCTGTCATTGGCAAATATATTAAAAGTGCATGCTAAGAGCCCATGACAAAAAAAATCCATCCTCATCAGTTTTGAGAAGGTGACCTGGTGCTCAGACAAATTCTCTTGATCCATAAAGATGTTCTTGGAAAATAGACCCGAAATTGGGAATGGCCATACATGGTGAAACGCGTATTCTCTAGAGGAGCTCAAATCTTGACCAAGATGGATTGTAGCAACTTGCCTAACCCTATGAATTCTGATTTTGTTAGGAAGTACAATGCCTACAGAGACTTTAAGATGAAAACCCGAAAGGGCATCCTATTAGTCCCTCACCTACCACTCAAAAAAGAAATCTAAAAATAAACAAAAACAACAAAAAAAAAGTAATAATAAAAAGAAAAAAAAAGAAAAAAAGAAAACAGCTTAAGTTGAAAAACTCGATAGGGCAGTCTAAATGATTAGACCTCTTCATTCAAATAAAACTAATCTTCTCCATATTCATAACTCTAACCAAGACACCAAGTCATAACCTAACCCATCTGTTCTGTGTTCACCACCCCACCAAAACCTCATCCATACTTGTACTCAAAAAATGGGAACCGCCTAACTTTAAAGCCTCTATCCCAACATGGGGCAATCTAAGGGATCTTCTTATGAGTCACCAGTACTAAAAGAATCAATTGCTCGAAAGAAGTCTCCAAAAGCACTCAGTAGAAAATTCATGTTATTAGTGTCAGAGCCAGTCGACCAGGAAGATTTCTCATATCTCTTTTGTATTTCAAAACCTTCCACAATCGTATAAGTTTGTTACAAATTTTTCCCTCTTTCTTTGAATCAAAAATATTACTTGATTTCTCATAGAGTCTTGTCGTGGCACTGCATTTTATGTTGCATCATGTTTATCATTTAATTGATAATGCTTGATAAATAAACAAAACTGATAATAGTATTTCTTGGTATTATTTTGAAAGATAGAACTTTGTAGGGACCTTGTTTCATGTTCAAATACTAAGAATGAACTCTTGGGGCCGCAATCGGTCTTGCTTTGGGACCCCACATCTAGAAAATATACTCAAAACCTTTTTCTAGTAAGTGGTCATGAACCTTTTGTACCTCTAAAGAGGGGATAATCTTAACATTTAAAGCTTTTAAAAATCTAGAGCAAGATTGATAAACCTTGGACAAAAGGTCACCTTCACCAAAGTCAAAGAAAGTCCAAAACCAGCCATTGGATTAGACCTTTAAAGTCATCACCTTTGCATTAATTAGGAAGACATTTGCACCTTAATGCATTATGCAGCATTTAACATCTTATAGGTATCAGCTCTCGTATACAGAAGTTAAATTTATAGGGAACCTAAGGTAACATTTGTTTTGATTTCAAAAAAACATCAAAGCCCACATGAGTTAGTGGTAATTACCTACCTCACTCCTCAAAGAGCAGGATGCTTATCAAAGCGTACACAAGTTAGTGGCAACTACATACCTTAGGCCTTAAAGAGCAGGATGCTTCCTTATCTCAAAGCCTGCGTAAGTTGGTGGCAATTACCTACCTTAGTCCTCAAAGAGTAGGACATTTATCAAAGCCTACAAAAGTTAGTGGCAACTACATACCTCAGTCCTCAAAAAGTAGGATGCTTCCCTATCTCAAAGCCTACACAAGTTGATGGCATTTATCTACCTCAGTTTTCACAAAGCAGAATGCTTCCTTATCTCAAAGCCTACACAAGTTGGTGGTAATTACCTACCTCAGTCCTTAAAGAGCAGGACGTTATCAAAGCCCACACAAGTTAGTGGCAACTACATACCTCAATCTTCAAAAAGTAAGAGGCTTTCCTATCTCAAAGCCTACATAAGTTGGTGGCAATTACCTACGTAGTCCTAAAAGAGCAGAACACGTCGCCTGGTTAAAAATTTTTTTGGGAAATTTTAAAATTCCTATGGACCGCTTTAAAGAAAAATGCAAAAATGAGGCATTAAAGGGCATTTCTAAAGTGTCATTGGAATCGTTCAGGTGAGTACACGAGCCTATTTTCCTCTCTTTGTGACTAAGATAAGACAACTTAAGGAACCTAAGGTATGTGCGACCATATGGGTGCTTAAAAACTATCACGAGGCTTTCACGTTACCAAAATTTTGAATTTTTATGTGTAGTATCGATACAAGAGGGTTTGGTACCAATACCCAAGATGTGGTATCAATACCTGGCATGTTTGTATTAATACAGACCTTGGCAGTAGCTAAAGTTGTGATTTTTCGCAAAATGTATCAATATACAAGCATGATTATTGATACAAATCCATAGAGTATCAATACTGACCTCTAAGTCTTGGCATTGGAAACATTTCTTTTACTGTTAGTATCAATACACAACTCATTGTATCAATATTGAGGAGTAAAATGTACCTTGTGTATCGATACAACATGTTCTATATTGATACACCAAGACATTTTTGCCTAGTTTGAGCTATTTTTTAGCCTCTGAAAACCCGATTTAAACATGTTTTTACACCAAGAAACTATCATATAACATTGCAAACTTCAACTATGGGTTCATTAAAGGATTCTAACAAATTTTTGGAGTCCAAACAATTAATGACAAAGGTCACTTTCATAAAATATATGGGTGTAAGAGGATGGCAGGCATATCTCCAATTTGCAGGCTTTCATAACCTTTTTGCCTACTTGCTCAGCTTTGCAGAAACAATAAGAAGGGAGTCAACTGGACATGGTAGTTGGAGATATGCCCTGGTGCAGAAGAAACCAAAAATGCCCTTTGTATTGTCCTCTAAAAGAAGGGGTTGAACTCAGAAAAAAATAAATCAACTATCTTAGGAAAAAAAACTTTCTCAGCTATAAAAAAAGGCTCTCCAGCAATCCCAGAAAACTTTTCACCCATCCTCATAAATCCTCCAGTAACTCTAGCTCTAAAAGCTCACCAAAACACTGTTTCATTGCCTTCCACCTTCAACCAACTTCTTTTCCCGTAGCTTCCTAAAACCACCACCAGAACACCTTTAAAAACTCAACCTTTCACACATTTTCATCCTAAAAACACCCTATTAGCAGCCATATTACCAGAAAGCTTCTTTCTTTCACCCTTTTCTTGCTAAACAATAGTAAAAAGAGGGAATGAACTGAGCTTAAAGTTGTTGTTTTAAAGCAGGTAGAAACTTTAAGCCTTGACTGGGACCTTGAGCATTCAATCTTCAAAAATCATTTTCAAAATCATAAAATGATATCTTGTGTCAATATCTTTCTAGTGCCAGACATGAAATATTTGATTTTTTAAACCCATCCGGAGATCATTTTCATTAAAAACCCCTATGTTTCTCACCTCTTTGAGGCATATAGGTGATAAAATTGTCATTAAAACTCAGACTCATATCTTTACAAAATTTCATGCATTAGAGGGAATTATATTTAAATAATGATAGAAATGG
>JAQSVH010033057.1:0-10434 GCA_029448705.1 Adansonia digitata | reverse complement strand
TAAATCAAATCCCTATTTACTTTTTATTAGATTCTACTATTTTTACCATCACATCGTTTTTTTTCTATTCCCAAAATTAGTTTAAAACTTCTAAAAGTCTTTGCGGGATATGATCACTACTTCCCTGCACTGCAAATCTAAAAATCAAGCCAAAGGAAGTGAGCAACATAAATGGGTACTTCGACAACTACCACCTTGCTAGATTGATTTCAGCTACATTGATTTGACGGTAAATTGCCCATAATTTTTTCCTTTTTTTTTTTTTGAATTGCCATTGTCCAAAACACTTATCATGAATGTACATGTACTTAAGCCATGGCTTGTTGAGTCTGTCACTGCTGTTTTAGCATTGGCAGTCCTCTAGATTAAAAGCTTGGACCAAGATGGCCAAAATTTTTTATAATCTTAATGAATTTGTTAATACTCTTAATTTAGCTCTAATCATCCAGTTTGAAATAAAAGAATTATTTTTTAGTTGTGAAACAAACACATTATTGTGTGCTGGTTAGGATTGCTACGGTGAAGAACGATGTCGGTCTTACTGACTCGTATCTATCTGTTGTCAAGGTTTGATGCTAGTTTAATATTATGACTTACAGAGATCTTAATTTAAGCTCTAGTACTTTTTCTGAAAATACATTCTTTAATGGACTCATAATGTTATAAGAAGAACAGCTTCTAGTAGATATATTGTTTTTGTTGTTATTTATCTTTCCATTAAGCCTTTTAGTCTAAGGTGATGGTAAAGTTTTCATAAAAAATTAACCAAATGTTTTTTATTAGGAGGTATTAGCACAGGGATTTGTTTATTTTACTCCAAATCTAGCATATTGGCATCCCATGGTCTAGATTTTTATTTACCCTTTCATTCTTTTAGCCTAACGTGATGCTAAAAATTTCATAAACAATTAACCAAATGTTTTATATTCTCATGGGATTAGCACATGGATTAATTCCTATTAATCCAAATCCAGCATCTTCATATTGCATAACCTAGATCATTTTGATAAATATCATATAGTGGTTGATTAAAGACTAGGTAACTAATTATGCAATAGTGCAAAATTATATGCCTCCTAGTTGGTTATTTTTTTTCCCTAAGTTTCTTAATTCTTTATTATGTTTACTATTCTTTACTATGTTTTTATTTTGCTTGTAAGTGATACATGCTTGCATTTCATGCTCTTTGAAGCCATCTATTGATTGTATTATAGTTTTAGGGATGATACTGCCCAATTATTATTGAACCAATAGTGATTTTGCTTTGCATTTTGATTTTTTTAGATAAAAAATTGAAGATTATGTTGTTTAAACATTCTAAGTCATACATACACCAAAAGCTCATGCTGCTCTATAGAAATCATTAATAGTTTTCCCCTTTATTTTTGATGCCTTAAGTTCTTGCAGTGAATGATCCTGTACGTGACAATTGCTTTTGGTTTATCACTTTCATGGATTAGTTTTGTTTATTACTAGTGGGTGGATAGTTTTCCTGGAGGTTCTTCTTGGAATATCACATCAAAATTAAAGTATCATTATTGTGATACTTTGCACTTTTTATTAATATGATATTGGATGGATATAGGTTTGTATCTCTACCTTCATTTTCCTCTGTGGGGAATCTGTAATGAATGAAGTTAATTGCTTCCATTCTCCTGAAAGTAAGTAGATTTTTTGTTTCTAATTTCATTTTTCTTTTTCTTGCAGTTGTATATTCTAATATGTTTAATAGGTTTGATTAATTCCTGTTGTGTATGATGAGAAAGCCGCAATCTTTTTGCTATTTACTTCACATAAAAAAGTAATGAAATTACTTCATGATGTACTTCGTTATCTGGTTATTATTTATGGTGGTATTTTACTTTTGTTCATATTTGCATGTGATTATTTTTCTATGATATCAATTTTTATCGCCACTATCATTATTGATAGTTTGCAATGTAACATATTTGGAAAGCCTAAAGGTGCTTGAGTTGGTGTGCTATTTTGGCTGGTCAAAATGTTGATTTGCCTAGGCTTCTACTTGTGAAGACCATTGAGATTGTTGCAGTTTTATTTAGAGTTCCTATGTCTAAATGCTTTTGAAGGCTTTTATTTTAATAAATTAAATTTGTTTATTATGTTTTTCATTTTCTACTCTTAATATGATATTAGAGTTTCTAGATCAACTATGCTCATAAATGAGCGTAATTAGATCTTCCACAGCCGGTGAAAGCACCCAAGCAGTCTTTAAAAAGGTCTATGAACTTGCTTAGATGATGAACTGTCATTTAAGGTATATAAATCTTGCCTACCAAAAGCTTGGATTTAAAGTTAGTAGATAATTTGAGTAAGGTAACATTTAGTTATTTATACTTTTATATGTTTTTCTTACTCTTTATCGATTCTTTTTATTTTTCAAAATGGAAGTTCTCTTGTAATGGTTGTTAGTAATTGTTGCAGGTTAGGATTATTTTGTGTTTGTTATTTCTTATTGGGTTACTAGTGTGTTTAATTGCAATTGCATACAGGTGGCACAATTTTATATGCAACTAGGGATAGCATCTGGTGTTAATGTAGTTGTTACCAGTGAACAAGTTTGTCTTATTAAGTATTCATAAATCTTTAGCAATATTGGTGGATTGATTCATCGTTTTCTATTTAATAATGAACCATGATTTATTATCTTTATAGTCTGTTGAGTTCAGGCGTAGGATAAAGAACATTGTAAAGATTATTGAGGAAGTTATTTGGTGGGGCATGCTAACATGGTTGGTACTTTTCCTCTTTATGTTGGGTTATCTTTTTCACTTAGTCTTCATACCTCCTAATCAGTCTTCTGCTATAGATACAAATCTTTCCCTAGTCATTTTCTTCTAGCAATAACTTAATCAATATCATTATTAGACAGTTTCGGCATGTTGCCTTCCATAATATCTTTGCTTGTCATTTAGCTACACTAACTTGCTTCTTCATCAGTGATCATATATATTTCTCATTTAATTTATGACAGGTTGTTAAGCATGTAGGGTCTAACCATAAGAAATATGGCTCAAATGGTTGTAAGCAGAGTGCTGCTCCTTTCCGTTAATTGGTTGAAGTCTGTGGCTTTTTTCCCACTCTTTTAACCAAAATGTTAGAGCACACACATGACATTAACTAAAGTGCTTTCGATATTTATGTTTATCTTTAATTATAATGTGTAATATGTCTTTAAAAGCATTCATTTTACTTGGAATTCTTTTTGCTATAATGTTGCAATTATATCCTAGATAAGTTTAGTTTGAGAGGACATTAAAGGTTTTAACATTTTCAAAATTTCGGGCTGTGTTAGGCTTGTGAAGACAACTTGAAAAAAACTTTAAGTTTTTCAAAATTTGGGTTGTCTTGAGCTAGCATAAAGATCCATTGGTTAAAATTAAATGCAGAAAAAAATTGCAATAAAATCAACAATTTAGGATTTTTTTTAAAAGAAGTATTAATTTGATGGTTTACGCTATATAATTATCCTATTATCTTTTAGTCAAAGATTAGTAAGTTTTACCCACTTTAAGTTAACAGCCTTTCTATCTGTTATCATTATTTTGTAATTTTTTTTCACTTTATGGCTGCCAATTTAATCCAACATCACTTTCCTTCTTTGATGCCACTCCCAAAATTTTAATATTTTTTTTTCAAAGTTCTCTTCAACTCCACATTTACTTCCCTCTCTTTTTCGACTATGTTCTCTTTGTTTTTTTTTTATTTCTGTTTTGCAGCCAAGAATCTACTTTCTATCTTATTTCATGAAAACAAGCATGGCTTAGGATGGGGAGGGGGAAACTTGACAAAAGGAAGGCAGATATTCGCCATGTTTCTGGCCATCTCTAATGCCAATGAATATAGATTGCAATGCTGACGAGAGAAACAAACAAAAGTGATTCTGAATGGTTGGAAATTAAGGGGAAAAAAGGAAAAAGAACGTGAGTGAATTTTTTTTCTTTTTATTTTCTAAGTCTTTTCAAGCT
This sequence comes from Adansonia digitata, assembly GCA_029448705.1. Classification (NCBI taxonomy): domain Eukaryota; kingdom Viridiplantae; phylum Streptophyta; class Magnoliopsida; order Malvales; family Malvaceae; genus Adansonia; species Adansonia digitata. Next base: position 6,448 of record JAQSVH010033057.1, on the reverse strand, counting down.
TTTTTGTTTTGGTCTATTTCATTTTTCAATTCTTCTTTTAATTCTTTTTTACACTTTTTTCTTGGTTTTTCATTTATTTGTTTTGATCTTTTTCGTTCTTTAGTATTGTTGATAATTCTTTGATTTTTGTGTCTTTTTTCTTTGCTTACGTGATGTCTTTCTTTACAATTATTTTTTTTGTTTTGGATAATTAAATTCATTGTCCAAAGGTTTCTTTTTCTTAACCTAACTACAAAGGTATGGAGGTATGGAGTATCTTGGTTGAAGAAACATGTCTTTTAGTGGTGATTGTGTTATTCCCTATCTTTGCTTTTACTAACATCTTGGTTGAAAGTTAAAACTTCATTTTGTATTATATTGGACTATATAAGGACTATATAGGTGCTTCCTTGTGAAAGTATACCATTACCATGATAGTAGGTGGTTTACCTAAAGCCTTCTCTAGGCTGTATCTCTGTGACACTTAAGAGATTGTAGCAAAATCAAGAGTAAGTTGGTAAGAATGTTGCTGTTTTTCCTTTGATAGATCTATTAGATGCATTTTTCTTTTTAAATCCCAGAAGCGATCTCAGCAACACACAATCTGAACTTGAGAACTATATCTGGGATCAAAAACTTTGAGGTAATTTTCTTGTTTCTTTTCTAGTTATTAGCAGGATTGATTGAAGGTCAAGCATTTATAAAACAATGATAGAATGACCATTTTTTCCTTTTAATATTTGCTTTGTTTACTTTTATTTACCCATCTTTAGATATTTTCTCTAAATGTTAATAACTACATTTTTTTCATAAATGAACCATATGAGGAGAGGCTAGAATTCAAGCCAACATTTGAAAACTAGCTACAGCCCTAAAAATTCATGACTTTTTCTCACATCTTGACCATGGAAGTAGTATTCTTTTTACTAGTACCATCTACTGCGTGTTATTCGTGCTATTGCTATTCTTTTGTTCAACATTAATTTTGGATATGCATTTGTGTTCTTGTGGTACTGTAGAAGAGCAGTATCTTTCCAAAGCTAAGATTCAGGAACTGGAGATTTTTGTTGCTACCCTACTAATGGATTGCAGCAATAGCTTATAAAGGCTAAAAGGGTGCTACATTCCATGAGGTATTTCCCTATCCTATATACATATATGTTCTCTTGTTAATATTGCCAATTTGCTGTAGTGACTGACAAGGCTATTGACCGATTTTGAATGGCTGTGCTTCATGCTTGGTTGAAAGAAAAAATAGAACTAGCAAATCATTCCCAATGTGACGAACTGGTAAGAAGAATTTAAAGCAATGAAAATTAGGGGTCATAAAGGAAAGTCCAGGAAAAATATGTGTTCAATTTTCTAACTAATTCTTTAACTTGCAGTTTGCCCCCATAATTTGCTCAATTTTCTTCTTCCTAGAAACGGTGACAACTAAGTTTGTATTAGCTACGTAACGCTTTTGTTGGCATCTATTTCTCGTGAATGCTAGGCAAGATTAAGGAGGTTAAATTTTAGCAAAAAGTGTTTGCATGGTTGAGGAATAAGTTTAATAAGCCGTTTAGCTTTATTTATTCTATTTTCTTTATGTTGTATTGGCATGCTTGTGTTTGTAAGTTTTGCCTTTAACTTCATGCAACCAATATTTCCCCAACACAAATGCTATTTGTGTTTGGAGTTAATGGAAACAAAAAAAAAGTATGATTATTTACCCAACACCAATGCTATTGTCTTTGAATTGCATGGATCATCTTGCTGTATCATATTGGCCTTTCACAACTAAGCAACTATTGCTTTTGGAAGTTGAATTAATGTATAAGCTTTGAAATCCATTATTTGAACACTTACGCTATCACATTGATGGTTTTCTGTAGGTATGGCGGTGTCTTTTTATTAGGTTTATATATTATCATTCTTTTTATTTCCTTATATGTTAACCCAACCTTGGACTAAAAAAGAACTATTACTGCCTAATTTGAGATCTTCAAAATGTTTTTTTGGTTCGTTTCTGGTTGTTTTGCACAACATTTTTTTCTTACTTTTTTAAGCTTTTATTTAGTTTTTTTTATTAGTTAAAGTTTAACTATCTTAGGGTTATGTAACTGAAGTTTATCTCGCCACTGTAGTTAATCGATTAGCATTTTGTTACAGGTTCAAATGGATAAATATTCCATAAAGTTTATTGAACTAGCTGATTGTTGTGCCAATAAATGTCAAGCTGCTTGTAAGATTTTTTGTAATACTCCTGCAAGACATTTAAATGATATTGGTAAGTGCTTAATTTTATATAACTTATTTTTTCTATTTTAATCTTTTCTAGTTCTTTTTTTTTTATGTTTATCATAAGCATTTATATTTTTTTATTCTGCACGATTTATTTGGATGAAAAATACAAAAGAAGTAGAAATTGGCTAAGTTAGGGAATTTATATGGGTTTTGAGTTCTAATGAGCTGATCTTGAAGAACTTTAATTATACTAGCAAAAGTTGGAAGATAAAGTTCTACTTGGGTTAAGAGTTTGAAAGCTCAAGTAATTATCTATGAAGTTTATATTTTATATAATTATTTATCTCTTGGATATATTAAGAAAATCAACTCACAAATCCAACTTTATGGCTACATTCAGAAAGAAGATTGCGCATAACCTCTCAAGAGATCAAGCTAAAGATTAGAGATTGATGTTTAATTTTTGTTTTGATAAATTAATGTAATTATCCTTATCCTAGCTTTAGTTATATTCTTTACTATAAATAGATGGGAGTTAAACAGTTTTGATCATTTTATTCTTACTTTCTTCTTCTCTATTTTATTCATTGTTTTTTAAACTATGTTTTTCTAGGTTTTTTATTTGGTAGTAAAAAGATTTGCAAACTTTTGTATTATCTATCATGAGAAATAAATAAAGTTATTTTCAAAGTTATTTTTCTATTTAAATGCCATGATTATATGATTTGAAATTCCATGATGCGTACTAGTGGCTTTCTTGTATTTCATCTAGAGCTAGTTTAATTAATCAAATATGTAATGGTTTGATTCGTTTTACGTAAGCAGCAAATTACCTTAATGAGGATGGTCAAGTTTTCATTTTAAAAGTTATGAAAAATACATGTCTTGCTTAAATAAAATCAGCTTTTGATTTTGTTAGATTGAATCAGTTAAAATTTTTTAGTTTTTAAAGTTATCTTTTAATTATATTTTAAAGTTTCTTTTAGGGTAGTTGAATGATAAGGGCTGATCATAGTGCTTAACTTGGTTAATTAGGAAGTAAAGGAAAGTAAGGAAGTCAATACATGCTTGATTCTATGGTTGATTTATTTGTTTAAAAAAATTTATAAGAGTTTTCAATGATTGATGATGAAACATTAGTCAGCAATATCGATTTACTACTAAGGTCTTTCATCGTTAATTTTGTTACTCAAACTATTTTCAAGTTTGTTTTTATTTTCTTTCCAATCAAAAACAATTTAAAAATCCCTTATTTACTTTTATTGTTTTTCATTAACTAGATTCTACCATGTTTCCTATCATTTTGTTTCCTTTCTTTCTATTCCTAAAATCAGTTTTGCACTTTTGAAGGTCCTTGTAGGATATGATCTCTTTTTTCCTACACTACAAATCTAAAATCAAGCTAAAGGAAGTGAGCACTATAAATAGGTAATATCGACAACTACCAAATTTTTGCGTCGTTAGTGGGGACCTGTTAGTTAAGTGTAATTATGATTTTGTTACTTCTTTTTGTTAGATTTTATTTGTTTGTTCATTTTACAGGTATATGTCCTTTGAAGAACAAAGCTTCATAAGATAAGCTAATTCATTCAAGAAACTGAATCCTCCCTAAGTTTCAAAGAACTAGAAGCAACTGCACAATAATCTTCTACTTTTACATCCTCTCCAAATCAATCACCTCCAAGGATGCCATCCATCCACTCTTCGGCTTCCTCAAGTGCATCAAAAGTAGAAATCATGGCCGTGGAACACAATGTTCGGGAGTGCACATTAAAAGAGCTTTGAACTCAAATATGGTTTTATTCATTTACTATCTATCTTTTATGGTGTTGCAGGGGAAGATCTAAATGAACACCTTAAGGAGTTTGATACGATTTGTTCAGCATGAAACCACCAAAGGTGACGGAAGATCAAATAAAGTTAAGGGCTTTCCCATTTTTCTTATGAGATTTGGCAAAATATTGGCTCTATTACCTCCAATCTGGATCATTGACTACTTGGGACGAAATGGCAAGGCTCTTTTTGGAGAAGTATTTTCCAATCTCCAAAGCTGCGAGCATTAGAAAGGAGATTTACTGAATAAGGCAAAATCAATGGGAGACATTATACGAGTATTGGAAGAGATTCAAAAAGTTGTGTGCAAGCTGCCCTCATCATCAAATCTTAAAGCTACTTTTGATCCAATATTTTTATGAAGGCTTGCTTCCTATGGAAAGAAGCATGATCGATGCAGCCTCTGAAGGTGCATTAGTTGACAAAACACCCAATGAAGCAAGGGCCTTAATCTCCAACATGGAAGCCAACACTCAACAATTTGGCACAAGGATTAATAAGTCCATAAGTAATGTTAGTGAGGTGAGCATACAATCCTTGCAAAATCAAAATTTTTTTATTTATGCATCAAATTGATGTAGGAAATATGCAAGTAAAAGTGTGTAGAATTTGCTCAACCCAAGGACATAGTATTGATATGTGTCCCACCCTTTAAGAGGATTATTCAAAGAATGTCAATGCAATTGATGGATTCCCAGGACAACTATAAAGGAAATATGATCCATTCTTTAACACCTATAACCTCGGATGGAGAAATCATCGCAACTTTAGTTACAGGAATCAAGGAGACAAAAATTTCATCTTTCAACAAGGAAATCTATCAACCTTTCAATATCAACCTAGAACACAGATGTTAAGGAATCAGGTAACTTTGTTGAAGATATTGTAAAAATGCTTGCAACTAATCAAGTTAAATTTCAACAGGAAAATTATGCAAGACTTAACAATTTGGAAAGGCAAATAGGCCAAATTGGAGCATCCTTGAGTAATTGAAAAGCCAAGATTCGAGAAAGTTAACTTCACAAATAGTGATCAATCCAAAAAAAGGGAGTTAATGCTGTAACTCTCACCTATACAAGAAAAGGAAAAAGAAAATTAGCCAACCAGATGCAAGCAAAGCTAACTTTGAGCATAAGAAAGTAGTGGAACCTCAGACACTTCCACAAACCAAGACTGATAAGGTAGTGCCTAATTCTGTCAATTCTGATTTTAAAATTTTATCCCATTTTCCTAGTCATTTTGCTAGGTCTAAAAATAAAGAGTTGGAGAAAGATATATTAAAAAAATTTTGGAAGGTTCAAGTGAATATACCTCTCTTGGACTCTATAAAGCAAGTGCTCAAGTATGCTAAATTCCTTAAGGAGATGTGTACAACAAAGAGAAGGTATAAGGTTAATGAAAAGGTAAGTTTAGGAAAAATGTGTCTGCAATGATTCAAAAAAGCTACCCCAAAGTGTAAGGATCTAGGTTCATTTACTATTCCTTGTAGAATAGAAAATACAAGGTTTGAAAGGACAATATGTGATCTAGGGTTATCTATTAATGTCATGCCTAGGTCTATATTTAATAAACTGAACCTTGGAAAGTTAAAAGAAATTAGAAGAATCATTCAACTAGTAAATAGGTGAAATGTTTACCCAAATGGTATGGTGGAAAGTGTTTTAGTTCAAGTCAATAATTTGGTATTTCCAGTTGATTTTTATATTTTAGATATGAAAGATGAGTTTTCTAGTAATTCAACACCTATTTTGTTAGAAATCCATTCATGAAAATGGTTTAAACTAAGTTAGATGTTCATTGTGGCACTTTTACGATGGAATTTGATGGTGAGGTCATTAGTTTTAATATTTTGATACCATGAAATATCCAAGTGAAGTACATTCTATTTTCATGTCGAAATTATTGATTCACTTGTTCAAGATATTTTTAATTTAGGTGAAGATGATGAGCTTTAAGTAGACATTAGCCAACGATTGGAGAATGACAATTTTGAAAAAATTGCACAAAAAGGGTCCTTTGGAAAAGGTTTTACCTTATGCTTGCAGCCACTAAAAGTGAAATTAAAGCAATTGCTTGAGCAATTAAAGTATCCTTTCTTGGGAAAGGGAGAAACTTTACCGGTGATCAAAGCCATTCTATGAAGGATTCCAAGATAAAATGGTGTAGAGTTGAAAGATCCGGTGTATGTTTAAGATGGAAGAAAGTCGAGCAAACGACATTAAATAAATGTGCTGCTTGGAAGGCAACCTAAGTTTAAAAGAATCATATTTGATTTTGTTAGCCTTGAATTTAGTTTTGATATAACTAACAAACTTAAGTTAAATTAATATTTAACCTTGTACTTAGTTTTAAATTGAAAAAGATCCTTAGAAGTGCTAAGGCAAATCATTGAGATATGTTTGAGTCATTA
>JAQSVH010033046.1:0-10435 GCA_029448705.1 Adansonia digitata | reverse complement strand
TCAGGACAAATAAGAATTTGCATAGTAATCTCCTCTCTTTTAATGATTAGGCACCATAAACTTAATCTCCTTATTGGGGTAAATGATATTGATGCTTTGGATTCATAACAAAAGCTTCTTTTTCCATCATTTTTAAAGTTAAAGTTCATTTGTCAAATAGGACAAACACAGATTCACATAATAATCTCTATTCTTTTCATGATTTGGCACCATAAACTTATTCTTCTCATTGGAATAAATGGCATTGATGCTTTGGTTTTATAGGAAAAGCTTCTTCCTCTACCATTTCTTAGAATTAAAATTTGTTTGTCAATTCAGACAAACATGGATTCACATAATAATCTCCTTTTTCTTTTCATGATTGAGCACCATAAACTGATTCTCCTCTTTGGGATAAATGATATTCATGCTTTGGTTTCATAAGAAAAGCTTCTCTTTCCACCATTTTTGGAATTAATGTTCAATTTTCAGTTAGCACAAACACAAATTCACATAGTAATCTCCTTTCCTTTCATGATTGGGCACCATAAACTTGTTCTAGTCATTGGGATCAATGGCATTGATGTTTTGGTTTCATAAGAAAAGGTTCTCTTTCCACCAGTTTTTAGAATTAAAGTTCATTTCTCAATTAGAACAAACATGAATTCGCATAGTAATCTCCTTTCTTTTCATGATTGGTACCATAAACTTAATCTCCTCATTAGGGTAAATGACATTGATGCTTTGGATTTGTAAGAAAAGCTTTTCTTTTCATCATTTTTTAGAGTTAAAGTTCATTTGTCAAGTGGGACAAGCATGGATTCACATTATTATTTTCGTTCTTTTCATGATTAGGCACCATAAACTCATTCTCCTTATTCAAATAAATGACATTGATGCTTTGGTTTCATAGGAAAAGCTTCTCTTTCTACCATTTTTTTGAATTAGTGGTTGTTTCTCAATTAGGACAAACATGAATTCACATTATAATCACCTTTCTTTTCCTGATTGAGCACCATAAACTCGTTCTAGTTATTGGGATAAATAGCATTGATGCTTTGGTTTCATAAGAAAAGCTTCTCTTTCCACCATTTTTTAGAGATAAAGTTCGTTTGTCAATTCAGGCAAGCACGGATTCACATAATAATCTTTTTTTTTCATGATTGAGTACCATAAACTTATTCTCCTCTTTGAGCTAGATGACATTAATGCTTTAGTTTCATAAGAAAAGCTTTTCTTTCCACCATTATTTAGAATTAATGTTCATTTCTCAATTAAGACAAACATGAATTCACATAGTAATCTCCTTTCTTTTCATAATTGTGCATGATAAACTCATTCTACTCATGAGGATAAATGACATCATTGGTTTCATAAGAAAAGCTTCTCTTTCCATCATTTTTTAAAGTTAAAGTTTGTAGACACATTATTTTCTCTGGGCTAATTTTTAGCAATCTGGAGCATGGACGTAAGAAGGGGTGATGATCATCGGGCGACGGTGATGGTTAAGAAGGCCTAGGGATCATACCAAAGGTAAATGCAAAGATGCGGCATCAAATGATGTAGTTCAAGGTGTCCAAGGACAAAATATATGAGAAAATTCATAATTTTACTTGAATGTATCGATACATGGTTCTCATGTATCGATACAACACTCCAATGATCCAAAAATTTAAAATGTCCCCATTTGTGTTAATACAACATGTAGATGTATCGATACAGGAGCCTTTGTATCGATACAGGACCTCATGTATCGATACTAGGCCATGCCGAGACCCAAACATGCATTCTGTAAATAAATATATCGATACATATCAACATGCATTGATACAGTGGTTCATAGTATTGATACAATGGTTTATAGTATCAATACAATGTTCATATAACTCTTAATTACCATAATTATGTAGGTGACAATGAATATACAATTGTCACCCACATCTGGATTTTTATCATTTATCAAGGTATGTCGTCATGCTGCCCAAACGATGACTAACCTTTGTATAAATAAGTGATGGGTTACAAAAACCATTGTTCACAATGTCTTAATACTGTAAGCTATTATACTGTCCGAGTCATGGCTTAATGTGCCTAGCACTAGTGGTGATAAATGAATATCACTACTGGTCGGTCATTTTTCCATCAAAATAAGATATTGCATCACCTTATAATGAGGCAGATTGCATCCTGGCATGCTGATATGCTACCCATTTCTTGTCTTACCTCCTTGGTTGAGACATGTTATGAATTTTTTTCTGATGTTCTTAAATTCTTTAATTTCTTACATTTGTCTCTTATACATTTCATTAACTTGTTTTCCTTTATTGGTGCTCTGGTGCATGCATCATCTCATCATAACTATCATGACTGTCATCATGTTGAGATAATTGTTCTGGTTCATTATTCAACAAGGGACCTTTTTGTGGCTCTATGAAAAATGTTATCGACAAAACTATTCCAAGATTCAATTGTGTCCAATGCATGTGCATATTCACTGTTACCTTTTTACACTCGCATCAATCATTCATTATCTTAACTCATCATTACATCATAATCACTCATCAATAAATACTTTTTCAAGTAAAAGTCTAATATGGGAATTAGGCCATAAAAGTGCAATGAACTCTGTGGTCAATCAGGAAAATGAAACCTAACATCCTGCATCGCTACAACACATGATGCCGTAAACAAATCATGGAGAATGATCACGAAGCTTGAATTGAGCAAGTTGAGCTAATGGTTAAGGAGTCACAAGACTAGATGCTCCATCAACAAAATGAAATGCAAACTCAGATGGCAAGACTTATAGAACTAATGACAGCCTCTATGAAAGAAAAAGGGCAAACCAGCATTACTTAAACAAGGAATGATCCTCCTAATTCAGAAAGTCCCCCTGCCAATAATCCAAAACTTGCCCAAAGGGAAGCTAGAACAATGGCCCGCTCCTACACCCGCCACTCAGGCTCCACCAGTCATTGACCTAAATCTTATTATGGCAAGTCAATTTATTTTCGATACTTAAGGGGTGAAAGCAGGAGTTTCATCGGCAAATCTAATAGCCCTTGACCATGAGGAACCAAAGAAAATAGAAGTTCAAAAGTCCACCATGACTATGGAAGAAGTGAATGAATTTCAACTACTAGAAAAATGCCTCCAAGCTATCGAGGGGAGTGACAAGTTTAGAGCTCTTGACGTGCAATCCTTGTCTTTGGTGTCTAACCTTATCATTCCCCTAAAGTTTAAAGTCCTAGAGTTTAAGAAAGTTAATGGAACCACCGACCTTTCTGTCCATGTTCGAATATACCTACGAAAGATGGTCGGGTACGAGAAAGATGAAAAGCTCCTCATCCATTGCTTTTAGCATAGCCTCCTAGGGCAACAACTCGATGGTATGTCGAGTTAGATAATGTCAAAATACAATTATGGGCTGACTTGGTAAGGCCTTTCTAAATCAATACCAGCATGTGTCAGATTAAGTGCCAGATCGACTTTCCTTGATGAATTTCAAAAAGAGATCCACTAAAAGTTTTAGGCAATACACCCAAAGATGGAGAGAAAAGGTAGCCCTAGTCTAGCCTCCCCTCATAGAAAAAGAGATGACAATCACCTTCATTCGTACTTTACACACTCCTTATTATGAGAAGCTCATAAGAAATGCCACCAAGAAATTCAAAAACTTGGTTCTCTCTGGAGAAATGATTGATGTCATCATTGAGAGTGGTTGAATATCTACCGAGGAAATAACTGGATAGAGTAAAAAGCTCACGGCCAGTAAGAAAAAGGAATAAGAGGCCAATGCCATAAATTATGCTAGCTCATTTTAGTCAAGACGACATCAAGTACCCAACCCTCGCTACTCAAGAATGCCACGTTCTTACCCTATCACAATATCCCCACAGCCAATTTATGCCACAACTTATAATCCATCACTTGCAATCCCATCAAACCCATCATAAAGCTACCCTTCATAAGTCCACCAACATACTAATCGAACAATAAATAATGCATCCGGCAACCAAGGTGCAAATCAACTAAGACAACATTTTGATCTCATCCCGATGACCTATAAGGAGCTCTACCAAACCTTGCTCCAAAATCATTTAGTGGCTCCAATCTATGTCCCAAAAAAAAAGCTGCCATACCCACCATGGTATAATCCTAATGCCCACTGTGAATACCATGCTAGGGCAACGGGGCATGACATTGAGAACTCTGCATGTATTTTAAACAAAATGTGCAAAATGTAATCAACGCAAAAGTCTTACAGTTTGGGCTGAACCAAGGACCAAATGTTGCTACCAATCCTTTACCAAACCACACTGAGCCAGGTGCAAATATGACCAATACCGAGCAATAGATTTGTGTCACTCTACTAAACCTAATTTTGATGGCGAGGTCATAATAGAAGCCTCTGCACTTTTCGTGTCCCTTTTATGTGATGTCAAGAAATGAAAACCTACATGCCTTTGCCTAAAGGCAAGTAGGTGTCCTATGTAAGGGGCATTTTTATTAAGTATTATCACTGAAATGACTTTTGCATATATCATTCCATATTTTGTGGCTAAATCACTTTTCAACCTTTTTGTCTCCATTACTCTTTTGCCTCCATTTTTATCCAAATCTTTTGTTTGTGTGTGTGCCATTTGCAATGCCTATTCTTTCACCCTTTCAGGTGTCCTAATGATAGTGATATGGATGCATCTGATGGGTCTTTTTCGAACGGTAAATTTGCACTAGTGAAGTTGATTTTGAAGAAGGTTTTGAAGAAAGCTTCATACCACCAGACCTTTTACAGGTCATGATAATTATTCTATCCTTATCGCTCAAAGCGGAATGGGGCAGTCAAGGCAGCCAACAAAAAATCAAAAGAAAAGAAAATGGCCGAGATTTACAAAGACTGGCATGAGACGCTATCCTTTGCACTTCATGCCTATCAGACCTCAGTTCGAAATTCCATGAGCACTACCCCATTTTCTCTTGTCTATGGGATGGAAGCTGTATTGCCTATCAAAGTTGAGATCCCTTCTCTTAGAGTTTTGATGGAAACCAAACTTGAAGAAGCTAAATGGGTTAAGAACAGATATGACCAGCTCAACCTCATCGAGGAAGAATGCATGAAGGCTATCTACCATGGTTAAATGTATCAAAGACGCATGATTTGAGCCTATGACAAAAAAATGCACCCACGATAATTTCACCTAGGTGAATTAGTATTGAAGAAGATCCTCCTAATTCAAAAAGATACACGGGGCAAGTAGACCCCTAATTGGGGAAGACCATATGTTGTGAAGCAAGCCCTCTCTGGAAGGGCCTTAATCTTGTTAGAAATAGACGATAATGTCTTGTCCAACCTCATCAACTTAGATTTCGTCAAGAAATATTACATGGAAAAGGTGAAAAACTAAAAAGGCATCCTTTAAAAGAGGGGAGAAAGTAAAAAAAAACACAAAAAAATAAAAAAATAAACGAAGAAAACAAAAAGAGGAAAACAAAAGGGGCTCTAGATGAAAATCGAAAAAGGACATCTGGGCAACCAACCTAACTACAGTTGAAAACCCCCAAAGGTAACTTAAGAAGATCAATTTTGATGGGACATGAACTGAGAATACCTGTAGGACAATGCGAAGCAATCCTAGAGATCTTTCGAAGATTAGCTTATGCTAGGCACATTCATTGTTTGAGAAAGATTTTGAAAAACACCTAAAGAACATTCATGTCATGATTGTTAGAGGCATCTTTTGCCCAAAAGTTCATCTTTCTCACTACCCTATCAATTGCTTGTCAAATAGTGTATTGAGTTATGTCCCTTTGTTGTCATGAATAAATATTGCCCTGTTTTTTTCTAATCCCTGTGCAATTCACATTGCACTTGTTATTTAATTGATAATGTTTGATAATCAACTGAAATATGCATCAGGACATCTTGATATTATATTGAAAGGAAAAGATAAGCATATGGAGCTCTGTTCATGCCTTGATCATCAAGATTATGCACTTTTCATGTCCAAGCACCCGCTTGGCATGACCATACACCAAACTATCTCTTGCTCTCATAAGCCATATCTTAAGAAAAACCATTTAAACTAACCAAAAATTGACTCATGCATTCTATCAGAATCCTATCAGAGACGTCAACCTAATCGGTAAAAGAGTCTCCAAATTATTGACAATGCCTTCCGTTTGTTAGGAAAATGATTGAGCCTCCCGAATCAAGAAATGCAATAGTCTAAGTTCTTGAGACTAAATTTTCGGTCACATCCCTAGATGAGCCAGGATAACGTACAATCCCTAGCGAGACTAGGAAAATTTCTGTCTATAGTCACATCAAAGATAAATCGCCATCTTGATCAGAGTCTGAATGACGTACAAGGAAAACTCTGACTATCTTCATATTAGACTTCACATCATGTAATCATCATAGCATCCCACATCATGCATTCACATTACCATTTTACATTATCATTTTTACAATACCACTTTAAGTTAGGTTTGCTGAACCTCTAAAGAATTCCTAGTAAGAACTCTAAGCTTCGCAAACCAAGTGCCATTCAGGTAAGGTCTTTTTTCTTTCTCATCACCTCATGTCAAAACCTTTTTATCAAGCAACTACTGTCAAAGAGCCAGTGTCAAAATATTATTGTCCAGAAACTATCGCAAAAAAAAACTTTTGTCAAGAACATTCGTCAAAAGCTTTGTCAAGCATTTTGTCAAAAACTAGTGTCAAAACCGTTTCATTAGGAAATTTTGTCATGAACCTTTGTTAGAAAAAACATCTATTAGAAGTTTTATCAAAAAAAGTTGCCAGCCACTTTCAAAGCCCACAAGTCAGTGGCACACCTTTTCAAAGCCCACATGTCAGTGGCACCCTCTTCAAAGCCACACGAGCTGGTGGCACCTAAGTTTGAGTCAAAGCTTGTATAAGCTGGTGACACCCGAGTCAAAGCCCACACGAGTTAGTGGTACCTTAGTTTAAGTCAAAGCTCGCACAAGCTGGCGGCACTCGAGTCAAAGCCCATACAAGCTGTGGCACCCTAGTTTAAGGCAAAGCCCGCACGAGCTGGTGGCACCCTAGTCTAAGTCAAAGCCTGCACGAGTTGATGGCAGCTAAGTCAAAGCTCACATGAGCTGGTAGAACCCTAGTCTAAGTCAAAACCCACACGAGCTAGCAGTACCTGAGTCAAAGCCCACATAAGCTAGTGGCACCCTAGTCTAAGTCAAAGCTCCTACGAGCTGGCAACACCTGAGTCAAAGCCCACATAAGCTGGTGGCACCCTAGTCTAAGTTAAGCTCGCACAAGCTCTAGTTTAAGTCAAAGCCCACATGAGTTGGTGGCACCCTAGTTTAAGTCAAAGCCCGTATGAGCTGGCGGCACCTGAGTAAAAGCCCACACGAGTTGATGGCACCCTAGTCTAAGTCACAGCTCGCACCAGCTAGTGGCACCCGGTCAAAGCCCACACGGCTAGTGACACCCTAGTTTAAGTCAAAGCCCACACTAGTTGGGGGCACCTGAGTCAAAACCCATATGAGTTGGTGGCTCCTTTGTTTATGTCAAAGCCTGCACAAGCTGGCAGCACTCGAGTCCAAGCTCACATGAGCTAGTGGCACCCTAGTCGAAGTTAAAGCCCGTACAAGCTGGTGACACCTGAGTCAAAGCCTACATGAGCTGGTGGCACCCTAGTCTAAGTTAAAGCCCAGATGTCAGTGGCACCCCAGTCAAAGCCCACATGAGCTGATGGCAACCAAGTATAATTTAAAGCTCGCATAAACCGGTGGTGCCTAAGTTAAAGCACATACGAGCTGGTGGCACCCAAGTCTAAATCGAAGCCCGCACAAGCTGTCGATATTCGAGTCAAAGCCCATAAGAGCTAGTGGCACCCAAGTCCGAGTCAAAGCCCACACGAGCTGGTGGCACCTTAGTCTAAGTCAAAGCCTGCATGAGGTAGTGGCACTCGAGTCAAAGCCTACACGAGCTAATGGTGCCCTATTCTAAGTCAAAGCCCACATGAGCTGGCGACACCCTAGTCTAAGTCAAAGCTCACATGAGCTAGCAGCATGACTCGAGTCAGAGCCCACACAAGTTGGTGGCACCCTAGTTTAAGTCAAAGCCCAGATGAAGTGGTGGCACCCTAGTCTAAGTTAAATCCTGCACAAGCTGGCGACACCTGAGTCAAAGCCTACACGAGCTGATGGCACCTAACTTTAAGTCAAAGCCTATATGAGCTGGCGGCACTCAAGTCAAAACCCACATGAGCTTGCGGCACCCTAGTCTAAGTCAGAGCCGACACGAGCTGACGACACCCGAGCTAAAGCCCACATGAGCTAATGGCACCCTAGTCTAAGTCAAAGCCCATACAAGTTGGTAGTATTCGAGTTGAAGCCCATACGAGTTGGTGGCATCTTAGTCAATGTCAAAGCCTGCATAAGCTAACGGCGCTCGAGTCAAAGCCCACACGAGCTAGTTGCACCCAAGTCTGAGTCAAAGCCTGCACAAGTTGGCGACACCTGAGTCAAAGCCTACACGAGTTGGTGGTGCCATAGTCTAAGTCAAAGCTCGCAAGAGCTGGTGGCACCCCAGTTAAAGCCTATACGAGCTGGTGGCACCCAAGTCCAATTCAAAGCCTGCACGAGCTGGCGGTACCTCAGTCAAAGCCTACACGAGCTGATGGCACCCAAGTCTAATTCAAAGCCCACACAAGCCAGCTGCACCTAAGTCAAAGCACATACGAGCTGGTGGTACCCAAGTCTAAGTCAAAGCCTACACAAGCTGGTGACATTTGAGTCAAAACCCATAGGAGCTAGTGGCACCCAAGTTTGAGCCAAAGCCTACACAAGTTGGTGGCACCTTAGTCTAAGTCAAAGCCTGCATGAGCTAGTGGCACCCGAGTTAAAGCCCACACAAGCTGGTGGTGCCCTATTCTAAGTCAAAGTCCACATGAGCTGGCGGCACCCTAGTCTAAGTCAAAGCTCACATGAGTTGGCGGCATGCACTTGAGTTAGAGCCCACACAAGTTGGTGGCACCCTAGTTTAAGTCAAAGCCCATCTGAGCTAGCAACACCCAAGTCAAAGCCCAGATGAGGTGGTGGCACCTTAGTCTAAGTTAAAGCTCGCACAAGCTGGCAACACCTGAGTCAAAGCCTACACGAGCTGGTGGCAGTAAACTTTAAGTCAAAACCCATATGAGTTGGTGGCACCCTAGTCTAGTCAGAGCCCACAAGAGCTGACGACACCCGAGTCAAAGCCCACACGAGCTAGTGGCACCCTAGTCTAAGTCAAAGCCCACATGAGTTGGTAACATTCGATTCGAAGCCTATATGAGTTGGTGGTATCCTAGTCAATGTCAAAGCTTGCACACGCTAGCGACGCCTGAGTTAAAGCCCACATGAACTAGTGGCACCCAAGTCTGAGTTAAAGCCCGCACAAGTTGGCGGCACCTGAGTTAAAGCCTACACGAGCTGGTGGCACCCTAGTCTAAGTCAAAGCCCGCATGAGCTGGTGGTACCCGAGTCGAAGCCTATACGAGCTGATGATGCCCAAGTCCAAGTCAAAGCCTGCACGAGTTGGTGGTACCCTAGTCAAAGCCTATGTGAACTGATGGCACCCAAGTCTATTTCAAAGCCCGCACAAGCCAATGGTACCTGAGTCAAAGCTCGTACGAGATGGTGGCACCCAAGTCTAAGTCAAAGCCCGCACAAGCTGGTGACATTTGAGTCAAAGCCCATAGGAGCTAGTGGCACCCAAGTTTGAGCCAAAGCCCACACAAGTTGGTGGCATCTTAGTCTAAGTCAAAGCCTGCATGAGCTAGTGGCACCCGAGTCAAAGCCCACCACAAGCTGGTGGTGCCCTATTCTAAGTCAAAGTCCACATGAGCTGGCAGCACCCTAGTCTAAGTCAAAGCTCACATGAGCTGGCGGCATGCACTTGAGTTAGAGCCCACATAAGTTGGTGGCACCCTAGTTTAAGTCAAAGCCCATATGAGCTAGCAACACCCAAGTCAAAGCCCAGATGAGGTGGTGGCACCCTAGTCTAAGTTAAAGCTCGCACAAGCTGGCGACACCTGAGTCAAAGCCTACACGAGCTGGTGGCACCAAATTTTAAGTCAAAGCCCATATAGTTGGTGGCACTCGAGTTAAAACCTATATGAGCTGGTGGCACCCTAGTCTAAGTCAGAGCCCACAGGAGCTGACGACACCCGAGTCAAAGCCCACATGAGCTAGTGGCACCCTAGTCTAAGTCAAAGCCCACACGAGTTGGTAACATTCGATTCGAAGCCTATATGAATTGGTGGCATCCTAGTCAATGTCAAAGCCTGCACACGCTAGCGATGCCCGAGTTAAAGCCCACATGAACTAGTGGCACCCAAGTCTGAGTCAAAGCCCACACAAGTTGGCAGCACCTGAGTTAAAGCCTACACGAGCTGCTGGCACCCTAGTCTAAGTCAAAGCCCGCATGAGCTGG